>APFE030660768.1:0-117716 GCA_000404065.3 Pinus taeda | reverse complement strand
CCATAATCACTCAAAGAAGAGCTTAACGATGGCCTCTGCTGGGATACTCTTCTTGTAGGCCGTGATGATGGCCATCTAGAGAATCTATCAACAACCATGAAAATGCAACCATTGTCGTTCTTAGTAGAAGGAAGGCTTGACATGTAATCCATGGAGATAGATTCCCAAGGATGACTAGGAGTAGGTAGAGGAATATATAAGACTTGCTTCTTGATGGCTGGTTTGGAAATGGCATAGGCGATGCACGATCTAATGTACTTCCCAACATCCTGACGAATTTTCAGCCAACAAAATTACTTCTACAATACCACCATTCTTTTCTCTACTCCGAAATGTCTAGCGAACCAACTATAGTGCACTTCCCAAATCATTTTGGCAAGCCCACAATGCATCCTGAAGGTGAAAATTTTGAATTTTCTTCCCTTTTAGGAGTGTTTGGTATATGATGTCGAATTCTGGATTTCTCTTGTATATATATGGCCACACCAATGTCTCTAGCTCACAGGAGTCGAGTGCAACGATCAGCTCCATGACTGGTGGTTAGCTAAGGAAATTAGCAACACTATTGGTGTTACCCTTCTTATACTCAATGTTCAAATGGAACTATTTAAAATGGGTGGACCATTTCTAATGGCAATCATTCTGCAACATCCCTTGTGTCTGTATGAACTATAGAGGTCTGTGGTCTATGTGGATGATGATTTCCATCCCTAGAATGTAATGCTTCCATTAATGGAAAACCTACACAATGGAATACATTTCTTTGTTGTAAGTGGGGCACTTTCATATTGTGTCTAAAAGTGTCTCACTGTGGTAAGCTACTGTATGCCCATGTGAGTAAGAACTACACCAATAGCATAGTTGGAGGCATCTGTCTCAATCTCAAATGGTTGTTGCAAGTTTGGTAATGTGAGCACTAGTGCAAAACATAAGTGATTCTTCAACTCAGAGAACGCTTGTTGTTGGGTTTCCAACCAAAAAAAAAATTCTCTCTCCCCCCTTGGTGACTTGACTTAAAGGCCAAGTGATATGAGAGAACCCCAACACGAACCTGTAGTAGAAATGTTAAGACCCAAAAAGTTGTGGAGCTCTATTAGAGTGGTTGGGGCTGGCCAACAATGTTTGAAGGACCTGTCGAATATGGTAGAGGTTTTCTTCCCAACTTTGGCTGAAGATCAAGATGTCATCTAAATACACCACCCCGAATGCATTGGTGAAGGGTCGCAAGATGTCATCCTTCAGTCTCATGAAGATTGCAGGGGCATTCGTCAATTTGAATAGCATGAACAACCATTCGAAAAGGCCCTCTTTGTATTTGAAGGTAGTCTTTCACACATCGAAGGGTTCGATAGGCACCTGGTGATAACCTGACTTCAAGTCAATCCTGCTGACATATTTGGCCCCCTTGAGCTGGTCCATAAGGTCATCAATCTGTGGGATTGGGTACCTATTCTAGACAATGATCTTGTTTAGTGCCCGATAGTCAATACAGAGCCTCTAGGTCCCATCCTTCTTTTGTACCAATCCAATCAAGCTCCCACAAGGTGATGAGCTAGGCTTGAAGTGCCCTTTCTACAATAATTCCTGAAGTTTCCTCTTGATTTCATTGTTTTCCATGATAAAGCATCAATAGGTCGGTCCATTGGGTAGTGACATGCCCAGGGATATATTGATGGGGTGCTTGACCTAACAATGCAGAGGTACCCCTGTGGGTGAGGTAAAAATATCTTTGTACTCCTCGATTACCTTGTCCATCTACTACTGTTGTATAGAGGAGCCCTACTTGGAAGCCGTGGCCACAACCTTCTTCTTTCCTTCGGGGTGAATCATAAGGAAAAAGAATTCCTAGTCTAGGAAATGATCTTACTACATTACTTTGTAGTGATCAAAGAGATGGCAGTAGGTGGGGCTACCTCTAATATCTTGTACAACTTATTAGCCAAAGTAATAATCACAGAGTGAGGTGTAGACTCATATAAAACAATTATTTCCCACAAGTATGGTTGTCCTAACAATACATCACAAACTTCAAGAGGAGCAAGGTCACACAATACTTCATTCGTGAAGGGCTTGAGGTTTTAGGGAAGGTGACACTGTTGGCTGGCACGAAGATCTCGTCCTTTGTGAAGCCACTGGAAGGTGTAAAGTTGTGGATATGTTGTATTCTTTAGGTCCAACCACTTCATAACCTCTACTGAAACGAGGTTCTTTTGGCTCTCATTGTCAACCATGAACTGCAATGGAGAACTCTTCACCGACATCTATCATTGGAAGAGGTGTTCCCCCTCCTCTAGATATTCAAGCTCAATCTTTTGGATCTTGGTGATGGCCACAGTGGCACTAGGCTCTGCATCAATGATCTATTTCCCTTTGTCAGTTCGCTTATCGGGTTCTAATTTAGAGTAAGACATGCATTTGATTTGGAATCCTTCATCTCAGCCACCAGTGACTGCTTGCCTTGAGAGTCACTTTTATTATCAGTGGAGATTTTATGGAACTGACACAATTTTCCCATGTCCTTCTTCATCTCTAGGGTGTTGTTCTTTGATTGTGGGTTCGGAAAGATGTCCTGGATAGCATCACCTTGGCTTAGTCCTTTGTTTTGTGGTTTGGGGGTGCATTTTCTGTGCTTTGGATTTGCAGATCCAAAGTCTTGCTTCTTTTGTTTAAACTTCTACTCAATTTTGACAGTATACCAATACGCTGTGTTGAGCGAGGAAATGTCCAAGAACTCCATCACATCCTAGATGTACTTATATAGACAGATGTGGTACTTGAGCACCAAATTCCACTTTGTATCCTTGAGACCAAGCTTTGTGCGAAGGATATGGAAATTATTTGTAAACTTTGGCACATCTTGGTCCCTTCCCTGCTACAACATCGTCCGCTTTATGTATTTGTCTTCATGGCTCTCGACAGGGTAATATTGTTCCTTGATAGCATCTTGGAAAGAATTCCAAGTTGGCACAACTGAAAATAGCGAGAGTTCACTCTCGTCCTTTTGTTCATAGTAGGTTTCCCACCAATCCTTGATGCATGGGGTGTTTATAAGAAGTGAAAAAGTAATATTTTCCTGATTAGAAAACTCATGAACTGAAAAATATGCTTCCAATAGATTTAACCATTTATCTATGGTGTCTACATCTATCAAGCCTTCAAATATGGGAATATCTAAGTTACCCTATACCTTAAAAGGAGTGGTGCCTCTAGAGTGGCTTCTTGATGAAGATGCATCACCTGTGGGTAGCCATCAAAGTATCTGGGCAAATTTATCCATCATCGTGTCCCTCTATCACTCGAGGGCTTCTTCGAGTAACATTTTGAAAGGATCTCCTACCCCCTCATCTTTATTTTCTTCTGCCATGGGAGTTCATTGGGTTTTATGAGGTTGATATTGCAATGGTTCAACTAGATGAAGCCCGAACTCCTTATACCCTGACCTCGCTGGGGACATGCAAAGAAAAACAAAGAAATAGAAGACTACTCTCATACCACTTATCTGAACTTAATCAGGAACACAAAAACTTAGAGATATAATCATAAACAAAGAGATTTAGTAGAAAAACACTTCATTTCATTAATAGAAAAATATTGAACTATGCTTACAAACAAAATGGAAATAAGATAGCTCAAGTGATGGTAGCTTATCTCTAATAAAAGATGTGGTGGCTACATGCCTATGAATTGTGTTACAATGAGGCTCAAGGGCCTACTTATTATTGGAAAGCATGATAAAACTATAAAAAACCAAAACCCCAACTCCAGGAGATGTAACATCAAGAGTTTGTGGGCCCCGTTGCAGTTAATTGGGTACCGAATTCTCAGGGTCATAAGTTGGTCATATCATCTTTTTTTGGTGTGTATGATACCTTGTTGGAAAGGTCTCTCTAATTAGTACAAGTTTCACTATAGGCCTGTAGTCGTACAAGTTTCACCATCATCGTGTGCCTATGGCTATGGGCATGCTGAGGACCCCAAAAAAACGTCATTTAGGGGGTCAAAACTGCTCCAAAAGTTCAAGACCTGAAAAAATACTAAAAAAAGTAAATGTTGAAATGAACAAGGAAATAGATGAAACTGACTGGGAGGTCTACATGGAATAGGAAGGTGGCCACCAATATCCACCTAGATCAGAAACTATTCCTCATCTCCTTGTCATACTTCCATACGAAGAAAGTAATGCATGAGCCCTAGGTCCTTCATCTTGAACTCGCAATATCCTCTTTGTAAGATTTTATCAACTTCTCATCACCTTTCAGAATCAAATCATTTATACATAATACTATAATCAACAATTTACCTTCAAAAACAATATGGTAAAGGTTTGCATATGCTTCACTTTTGGTGAAACCCAACTCGGTGAAATAACTGTCAATCCTGGTGTACCAAGCACGGGGTACTTGTCTTAGTCCATAGAAATCTTGCTCGAGTCTGCACACATGTGAATCTCTGTTGAAGGTCTCAAATCCTTTCGGATGCTCAATATAGACCTCTTCCTCAATAGTATTGTTGAGGCATTTTTTATTTACATCCATCTGATCTATCCTCCACTCCATCTACGTTGACATTGATAGAATAGATCTCATTGATGAGTACCTTTCTACTGGAGAAATGGTATCATCGTAATCAATTTCTTCACCTGCAAGAACCCTCTTGCCACAAATATGTCCTTGTGTTTCTCCACACTCCCATCTACTGCTTGATTTACTTTGTAAATCTGTATGGAACTCACCACTGACTTCTCTGCTGGTCTTGGGACCACCTCCCAAACATTGTCTCAGATAATGAATTCATACTCCTAAACCATGGCATCAACCCATATTGATTTTTTCACTGCTTCCTCAAACAAGGATGGTTCAATCTCTACACTCTCCCGCATCAGAGCCACGTAACCAATGTACCAATCTGGTGGCATTCTCTACCTGTGCTCTAATGAGGGATCTCCCAAATTCTCACTTGCATCATGCATCAATATGTAATCCTCTCTAGCACACTTTCTTCCATCTCTGGAAATATCTTGATGCATATGTGTTTCCACTCTGTGCTCCTCTACATGTGGCTGCTCCACATCATCTTGAGGTTTCTCCTTCGGAGCTAGAAGCTCCTTATTTACACCTAACTGAAGCCCCCTCTCAACAGAACATATCATGGCCTTCTCTTCATCGAAATCACATCTCTACAAACTACTTTCATCCTTTTGGATGGAAAGTACACCTAATAGTTGTGAGGTGTATCAATGTACCCCAAAAATATTACCAACTCAGCTATTGGCTCTATCCTTTTCTATGAATCCTTGGTAACATGACAATAGACTAATGAACAAAAGATCATGGAGTGTTCCACATTTGGTTTCTAAGATGAAAAACCTTCTTCTACTGTGCTCATCCTAAGAATTCGAAGAGGGATTTTGTTCTAAAAATAAACATTTGTGTTGCATGCTTCAGCCCACAAGTTCCATGGTAGGCCCTAATCATGTAACATAGTCTGTGTCATTCCCACACTATTGCTATTCTTCCTTTCAAACTGTTAGCCTCCTATACCAATAGGTTTCAACTTTCATGATTGTCTTGATCGAACTATGGAATATGTTCAAACCTTCTTTCTTGAGCAAAGGTGTTCCATATTCTTGAAAAACTAAAAAATAAAAAAAGTTAAAAAATGTAAAGAGGGTATACCCTAAAAGAAAAATCAAAGGGTAATAAAAATAAAGTGGTCGAAAAAAAATGAAAGAAATGAACCCCAAGCAAAAATAGACCAAGGAAAGTGTGCAAATTCAAATGCCACTACTACTTCATTTTTGTAATAAAACAATTGTGTGCAGCTTGTCCAACCTTCGCCACAATTCATGAATAATTCAAACTGTTTAAACTTGGCTTACTCATATTTCAATTTCATGTTATAGATTAGAGAATAAATATCTGACCAAATAGTTTAATCTTGGCAGATAAGTAGATAGTTAGAGTTAATAAAAGCTGCTCAACAGTTTAATCTAAGCCCTTGGATGTAATAAGGGTAGAATTAGATAGATTTTCCTTGTGAAAAGAAAAAATGTTGATGAGGGTTTGCAAGTATAAATGCACCCTAATAAAGAAGAGAAAATGGTAGTATTAAGTAGATAGGGTAGGTAGATGGTGCTGCAAAGTGATATCCGATGAATGATGCTGCTACATGTTTTTGATCCTTTACTTTCATCACAATTACTAAAGTAGGAAATATGCTGGAAAATCACCGCAAGCAAAGTCAAACTCATTAACCTCCCTCATCACTTTCCCCTCAAAAGTTTTACTAATTTCCTGCAAAGTACTAAGGTATTTGGAGATCAAAGGGGCTCAAGGCATTTCCTTGACCTCTGGAGGGACCGGACCGTTGGCCTAATGATCAAAAAGACCTAAGTACTTAAGATAATCCATCATTATAATCTTCCATCTTTAACTTTGTCCTAATTAAAATCCTATTTTACTTAGGAAACTCATGCAAAATTCCATAAAAATCCCTCAAGATAACTTGCTATTCTAAGTTTAAGTGTTGAAGATAAAATATTGCAATTTACTTCAGAAGTTATCACTTTCTTAGATGTGCAAAAATATTTTGAGTTTCCTTGTCCTTTGCCATATTTCACAATTAACTCTATTATACTAAATCCCTAATAAAATTCCTTATCCTAAGTATATAACTCCCTTTTTATAAATATCCCAAAACCCTTATATTATATAGTTTAACCAAGGTAATTATTTTCCCAAAAATTCATTAAAAACCCCGCTTTATAAGCCCTTTGGTTAAAATATCTTTATATTATAATCCTGCCCTTATGGTAATTAATAATATTTGTTTGTTACCATATAAATAAAAAATATATATACAAAAACTTTAAACATGCCATATGTATGTTTAAATACAAAAATATGAATAAAACTTCCGAAAAGTTTCGTGCCACTGTGGTTTGTCCACCTGCAATCCACTTAACCAAACCCCGCTGCAACCCATTTCTTTACGCATACGGGATTAATTAGTCATCGGGACTAATTAATAACCTTTTCCGCTTATTAGATATCTCCCGGGGTGATTATATTAAACCTTAAACTGTTTTAAAGCCCGACAGGCCCACATCTGAAACCTCCATTTTGAATCCACAAGAACCAAAATGGAGGTGTCGAGAGCTCTGAATATTACTCCATTGAATTCTCCTCACCGTGAATTGGAATATTTACCTTTGATAGATGAATATTTCAAAATTAAAGACCTACATTTTTATGAAAGTCCCCTATTGAGTTATTGTCGCTACAGAGACGAATACTCAAAAGGGCACAATCTTATAGGGTTGTGGGAATCCAATCTCCCAAGGTATCTCATTCCTTCAGTCATTTATTTCCCAGAAATCATCCATTATTGCCATTCTAACTATGATCTGACTCAAAGAGCTGTAATATCCCCTAACCAGAGTGTTCTTTTCCCCATTACTCCCCAAGCTATCAATGTGATGCTCCATTTTGAACCTGGTCAAAACCTCACTCCCTTGTCCATTGGGGAATTGCTTGAAAAATCTACTCGGTTGCCCCCTGAAGAGGTAATCAGAAGATCACATCCTTGGATAAAAAGTCTTAATACTAGTCATAAGATTTGTTTAATCCAAGATTGTTATCAAATATATTCAAACAGAGGTTAGAAATCATAACAGCTAAAGAGTATCAGTGGTTAAAGTGTATCAGGTAAAATTCAGTGAAAGTTAAAACAAAGTTACTGAGCAGTCAAAGGTAAACAGTAAAAGTGAAAGTAAAACAGTCAAAAGAGCAAGAAAGTAAAAAGATGAAAAAACATAACAAGAAGGAACATTTTTGCAAAAATTGCATATTTTAGTCATAGTTTTGCAGAAACTATTGTGATCAATCCAAGATGAATTTTACAAAAATGAAGGACTTTTATGTTCCTAAGAGGGCCATCTACAAAAACCTCTCTCACTTTTCTAACAGCCATTATGGTTTTGGAAATATTAAACAATGGTGGAAAGCACGTTTTGCAGAAAATTTCAGTTTAAGTCATCCTTTGGAAGAGAGTATTTTGTCCAATCCAAAATACTTCATACAAAAATGAAGGAGGTTTTTGTTCCTAAGATACCCATCTACACAAACCTATCTCAGTTTTTTCACAGTGATTTTATAATGAGATATACATGCGCATCTTTACAGGCCATTTTTCAGACTCTGTAAAACTCTGTTTTACGCATATTTTTTACAGAGACTATTATGCATAGTTGGAGAGGAATTTTGGGAAAATGAAAGAGGTTTATCTCACCAAAATATGGATCTACAATAACCTCTTTCACGTTTTATATATCTATTACGGATTGAGAAATACAAAAATATCATTGGACCCCAAGTTTGCCAAATTGTTGGAGCAGATTGCACAAAGAAAGGAAACAGTTAGTGACTTTGATGCCTCATCATCAACTAAGAGTTGGATCAAATTCGAATTCTTCTCTTTGTCATCACCTATCCATACAAAATAGTGCCAAATAGATGCATTAGTTTGAGTGTCCTTTAATTAAGTTCTATTTATGTAAATAGTTGGAGAGATTTGTGAACCAATTTTGATATTTGTTTCAAGATATTTTAGTTTAGAATTGGTATAAATACTCCACTCTTGGAAGCATTGTGGGATTCCATTACTTGGCTGTAACATTGAAACTTCAGAATAAAAGCGCTTGGAGAAATTTTTCGTGGCTTGGCTGGATGAGGATTTAAAGCACAGGACTTGTTGCAGGATTTCTGGTGTTGGACACACAGTTCAATAAGTGTTTCTACCCTTTCTCTGAAATTTATATCATCTATATATCATTTATATCCATTTATGAATAATTTGCATAAGAGATTGGAACAGATTCGCTTAATTGTGGCCTGTTTTTTATATGTTATTATTCTCGATTTTTTCTTCCAAATTAGTTATAAGCATGAATTCTTAAATGCTCTTGCTTTACTAATTTAAACACTGTTGATTACTATAACAAAGGATTCTTCATTGCTCTTTGTTTGTAGCCATTTCATTTCTTTCTTTGGACATGGTGAAATACTCTTAGTTTCCTTTCATCCCTTCAAATTCATCCCATCTACTTTAAATTTTAAGGATTGTTCTCTGTCTAGCTATCTTGCCCTGTAATACCATCTTGTGCTTAGAATAGAAATCCAGTAAAGCCATCCTTTGACTCCATAGCCCAATGGACTAAAAGCTCTCAATATTGCCCTTAGTTTGTGGATTCCACCATTTTCCCAAAACAAACTCTTGAATCTATAACTAGCCTAAAACCTTCCAAGAACAAAGATAAATCATAAAGAGAGAGCCCTCTCTGGATGCAGATTGGCTAGATTCTGCATCTAAAAGGTTGGTTTATGGTTACCTTGGGTATACTTTCCTCTTACACAACTTCTAGGAAAACCTGAGTGATAACAGAGTCCAGTCATCAATGCATGACCATATCAAGTACACAAACCATAACCTCATGCATGACAACCATTAATCCATTGTACAAATTGCCACATGGAACCAACAATATGCATAAGCAATGCCAAACCAACTACCAATATGCATAATTGCATGTAGTTGAAAATAAATAATCAATTCTTATAATCAACCTACAAGACTGCTACATGTAATCAAAATATTAAAAAATGTAACCTAACATACAAGGATGTAAGTATGTATAATGAAATCAACATGTAAGCGACATATAATTCATATATAGTCAGTCACATGTTCCAAAGGGAAAGAAATCATGTCTATTAATTTGAAATTGGCATTCACCAATACTAAAAACCTATAAGCATACCCCCTTCCTATCCATGGTCCACACTAAGGTAGAAGGAGGAATCTACTATAATGGCCCGATCTCTAATGTCCAATTATGGAAATGGGATCTCCAAAGATATACTAAATTTAAGCACACTTGAAAAGAAAATGATTTTTATTTCTCATACATTTGTATGAAACTAAGTCAAAAACATTTCACTTATTCCACTTGTAACATAATACCTAAAAACATGCCACTTTTCCATTTCCTTACATGCAACTTTTCAAATTCCTTGCATGCAACCTTTCAAATTCCCTACATGCAACTCTTCAAATTATTTGCACACAAATAGGCATAGATCAATTACATCCATATTATCGTACTACAATACTATCCCATCCAAAAAAAATTAACATTTTCTTCAAACAATTACCATACTTTTACATTTTTCTTCAAACAACTACTATACTATTACATCTGCATGTAAGCATTTCTTCAAACACTTTACAAGCAAACTAATATAGCAAACTATTTCATACAACTAAGCATATATCAAATACAATAATACTATTAGACATCAATGCTATCTCGAGCCACAAACAACATACTCGTTGGGGCATTTTATCAAGCAATTTGTATGTACTTAATCATTGAACCATTTAAGCATTTCATCAAACACTTTGCATGCAAACTAATATAGCGAATGATTCAATGCATATATCCTAAAATGTAGTAATACAAGTTACGGAAACTTAACCATATGATTAGTGGTATTTTCCCTCACTATGGATCAAGTTTCAACTTCTGATATTTCATAGATGAAAAGTTATAACAAAACTACTAACATAGTCATATTTGGTGCACAATTCTAAGAGTATCCATAAAGCTCTACTTCCACTGGTCATATATCCTAAAATGTGGCGCCTAAATGTCTGAAATTTTTATCACAATATCAATGGGAGTTTCTCTAATTGTGAAAAAAAATTCATCTCCTGAGATTTCCTATAAGAAAAGTTATAACAACAATGTCAACATGACCTATTTCAGGCCTGATTTCAAGAGAATTTAGAAGGTTGTACTCCCTCTACTCATATCTCCTAAAATATTGCGACCCAATATTTGAAATTTCTACCACATAATTAGAGGTATGTCCCCTCAATTGGGACAATGTTTTAGATTCTAAAAGCCTACAAAAGATTAGTTATTGCAGAAATTCCAACATGACCTGTTTAAAGGTACATTCAGGAAGGTCATCTTCCTTAGATCATAATTCCTAAAGTATTGTGAACCAATATCTGAAATTTTAACCACATTATCAGTGGAATTTACCTTCAATATGGAATAAATTTCAACTTCTAATATGCCACGAAGGAAAGTTATAATAGATATGGAAGAAAGGTCTAAAATTTAACCTTTGTTCTTCATTTCACCTATGATAGAGCCCATCTAGTCCAAGTGTTTGAACCTGGAAGCTCTAATACCACTCTGTAACACCCTCCAAGGTAAATGTGCATATAAATAAGATGATAGGAACAAAAATACAATAAACATATCAGCCATCAAAATCTATATATATATATATAATATAATATATATATAATATATATATTATATATATATATATATATATAATTAGACATTTGCACATGGAAATCAAGGGAATGAATTTTTCATTAATAAATGCAATGAACAACCGGTGATGGGACTACCACATTCCACCCGACTATAGAATGGCTGAGCCAAGTCTCTCTTCAGCTAGTCACCCCTGTGCCATATTCCAAGCATGAACGTGGGACTCATAGAACACATAAAAAGAGCACCAATCAATGTGGATGTCACCGGAGTTCTTCGCCTACATCATGAGGAATTTGAGTGCCTCCTAGTCTCTCAGGCTTTACCGTGCATCCGTAGTATGATCTAGGGATCACTAGGCCCTACACCGAGACATACTCTCCTAGCTTTACCATGCATTCCATCCCGGAATCACTAGGCCCAACGGGGAGAAAATCCACCTCTTGGCTTTACCGTATATCCCGCCATTCACTGACAAGGATTCCTAGGCTCACCGAGGCGCATAATCTGGCTTTACCTCAACCCACAGTCCAGTTCATGGGTTACTAGGCTAGTGGCTTCGTGCATCCCTAGTCTAGTTTAAGGACCACTACCACCATGCGTTTGTCAATTCATAGATCCACCCCACTCAGCTTCGAATCCAATCCGGTCATCCCCCACAAAATGCATGAGAGAATGCATCTCATCAAAGCTATCAGGAAATGGCAAGGCTAGGCTGAAAATACTGTCACACTTGGCAAAACCCATGCCATGGTAGAAAAGAAACACATGAAATCCCATGCATGCCAAATCTAGCAAGTAAAATACACATGAAATCCCATGCATGCCAAATCTAGCAAGGAAAATACACATGCAATCCCATGCATGCCAAATATAGCAAGGAAAATACACATGCAATCCCATGCATGCCAAATATAGCAAGGAAAATACACATGCAAGTTGATACCTACAATGAAGCCTATTGTAGCTGCTTGATCTTGCCTTTCCCTACTTGATATTTTCTTGCTCTTGCCTTCTTTGCCTTTCTCCAATGCCAAAGTTCTCCAAGAAAGCTCTAAGTGTCCAAGAATATGTGAGAGAGAGAATAATGAGAGAGCTCCAAAACTAAACTGACCAAGTCTTGCCTACTGATCCTCAAAAGCCTTTTTATTAATGAGGCTTCTATTTTCTTCATTTTCCATTATTTTCCTTCAATTTCCTCCTCACATGCAATATGTGACCTTTCACCTTCCTTTTCTCCTAATTTCCATTATTTTCATAAATAAATGTGCCAAAATAAAATTTTTCCTCTTTAATGCCTTAGCCATTGCCTTTGCCAATTTCCTTAGCCATAAACCTCCAAATGAACACACACTAGGATGTCTTGCCCACCATTCAACTTGGAATACATGTCCCATCATCTGTGGTATTTATATATTTTTACATGGAATTTTCACCAAGGCTGTTACAATTGTAGCTTTCTTCTAATGTATTGGTAAGTGCCCCTCCTCTATAATCTAAGTTGCTTGTACAACCTAACCCTAATCTTAATAATAAGGCAGTGAAACAAATTGAAACACTAGTTCTCCCTACTTACTGTATCTCACCAATAGAATGTAATGAGGTATGATTATGATAACGAAGAATAGTAAATTTGAGAGTTTCCCCTATTATCATATAAAATGAGGAAGATAGTTTTCCAAGGGAAGAAACTCTAACTCAAGAGTCACTTGACAGATAGTAGGCCGAACCAACTAATAATAATGCTGCTATAATTGACATCATTGTAACAATTGGGACATTTGTAACAATTAATATTTGTGTTCCTGTAACAATAAAATATTCTAAAACAATTGATGCCACAATCACTATTGATACTACTGTAACAACTAAGTCCTTTAAAATATTTGATGACATTGCTACTGGAGGGCTTGTAACAACCAAAACTATTGTCAATACTGAGATCACTTTACACTTACCATACCCTGAAAGATTCATTGTAGCTAAAGCTACCCCTCAACTAGAATTTGATTTCTTGAAAGAATTGAAAAACTTGTATGTTCACATCCCACTACTCCAAGAAATTTGAGTTGTTAAGATTTCTACAAAAATGGTGAAGGAGTTGTGTAAAAAGTCCTGGCAGAAAACGCAAAGATCCCCCTACTGTGCATGCAGTAGGAAAATTTTCAGAATTGATGTTAGGATACGTTTCACCTACCAAATATGAAGGTCATGGAAACCCAATAGTAACTGTAAATATTGGAAGAACAACTATTCCAAATACCCTTCTTGTCTTGGGAGCTACAATTAATACAATGACTACAAAGATTTTCAAACTATTTGGGTTTACCAATTTAAGACCAAATCCGACTATATTGGAATTGGTTGATAGGTCTAAAATTTTGCCTAAGGGGATATTAGAGGGTATTGTTATTTTAGTTGATTACTAGGAGTACCCAGTAGATTTTGTAGTGTTATATCCTAAAAATTTCCTACAGGGTCATCTCTTGATCTTAGGTAGGCCCTGATTGACAACTACATATGATTTTATCAGTTGTAGATCCAAATTTATGACCATATCGGATTTGAATACCACTCATAATCTTACTCTCTATCCTCCAGCTAAGCTAAGTGTGGAATGTAAAAATACCTTATGGTCTGAAATTGAAGAGGAGAATGATACACATCCAATTCTCACTATTGGGAAAGAATTATATTTAAAAAATGAGATTAAAGATGACACCATTAACAATTTTACTAATGTCCCCTTTGCTGTAACATGTCCAATATATCTATTGTTGAGTTCTATAATGGAAAAATACAATGAGGAAGAAAATACTGATGATCTTACTCAGGAGGAAATGCCTACTAGACTTGAGAGCATTTTAGTCAATATAGAGCTTGAAAAACCTTGAATATTAATCCCAATTTAGCCCCTCCATAAACAGAGAAATAAAAAAATTTACTGAGAAAGTAGAAATAAGATTTTTCATGGGATTATATGGACATGAAGGGTATCCATCCAATTTTATTCACTCATCATATTTTGTTTTAAATAAGGATCCTAGCCTATCCAATAACCTTAACAAAGAATGAATCTTTCCTTGAGCGACGTTGTCAAAGAGGAGCTTCAAAAAATCTTGAATGGAAACTTTATTTCCCTAGTTTCTGATAGTCAATGGGCATCTCCACTTGTGTTTGTTCCTAAAAAGAATGGTAAGTGGAGAATTTTTGTTGACTATAAGGAGCTTAACAAGGCCACTCAAAAGGACCAATTTCCATTACCTTTTATTGATCAAGTCCTTGATACCTTGTATGCTAAAATATTTTTCTCATTTATTGATGGGTTTAGTGGCTATAATTAAATCGATATTGCTCCTGAAGATTAGGAAAAGACCATGCTCACATGCCCCTGGAGTATATTTATTATAGAGTACTCCCTTTTGGACTCTACAATGCGCTAACAACCTTTCAATGCATTGTGTTAGGAATCAACTTTGATTTGGTTAATGAATATTTGGAATTTTTTATGGATGATATTATACCTTATGGTGATGAGTTTTATGAAGCCTTAAAATGTCTTAAAAAGGTACTTGAGCACTGTACACAAACCCATCTCTCTCTTAGCATTGAAAAGTGTCAGATGATGATAAATGAAGGAATTATACTTGGACACTATCTCTCCACTGCAAGTATACAGGTAGATCTAGAAAAAAATTTGAGGAAGTTTAGAAGATCCCTACTCCTAAGACACAAAAGGAGGTATGTATATTTTTAGGGCATGTGGGATATTATAGATGTTTGACATAAAATTTTGCTAAATTTGCTTCTCCGTTATTTTCCCTATTAGCAAAAGATATAGAATTTATATGCACTGACATGTGTAAGAATGCATTTTTAGAACTAAAATATGTGTAGCAACAACCCCTATATTGCAAGGACTAAATTTGACCCTTCCATTCCACATCTCCACAGATGCTTTTGATACAACCACTAGGCTATGTTGAGACAACAAGAAGAAAACAAACCCCATGCCATCTACCATATCAGCAAGAATTTAACCTCTATAGGAGTAAATTATACAATGTCGGAGAAGGAATTTTTTGTTGTTATACATGTTATCAACAATTTTAGGAATTATATCATCGACTATCAAACTTTTGTGCATATTGATCATTCTGGTATTAGATTTTTAATGAACAAACTAGTCACTAATGTCAGGGTTACTATGTGTTTCTTGTTACTACAAGAATTTGATGTCACTATTGTAGATAGGCTTGGAAGGGATTTTTTTTGCTAACTTTCTGTCTATATTTCGCAATAGTGATGATAATTTTCCTATTGAGTATTCCTGTTCAGATGAATATATCTTTGGATTTTCCACTTACCTTGGTATGCATATATCACTAATTACTTTGCCACAAGAAAAATTCCATATTACCTTTCTCCAAGGGAAAAGAAAAAGATCATTTAACAAAGTTCCCAATACATTTGACTAGATGGATACCTCTTTCACACTTGTCCATATCATCAAATTAGAAGGCCTGTGAGAGAAGATGAGATCCATTACATTGTAAAGGCATTCCATTATGAGCCTTGTGGAGGCCACTTTGTAGATAAGAGAATATGCCATAAAATGCTTCAGATAGGTTACTTTTGGCCAACCATATTCCAAGATGAAAGGAAGTATGTACAGGGGTGTGATAATTGTCAAGGGATGTAGGATCAACCCATCCAATTAGAGGAGATTCCATTAAAACCTTAGTTGGTGGTGGAGCCTTTTGAAAGGTGCGATTTAGATTTTGTTGGACTAATCAATCCCCCATCTTAGCAGAAGTCCTACATTTTGGTATACAAAGACTACATCACCAAATGGGTTGAGGCTAAAGCATTACCTAGGACCACCAAATGACCTATTTCAAACTTTTTGTTTGAGTATATCTTTGTTCAGCATGTTGTGGTAAAGGAGATAGTTACAGATGGAGGAACAAATTTTACTTACCAATTGAAACCAAACCTTGTTAAGAAATACATGATTCATAAGCAAGTTACTTCACCTATCATGTCCCCATTCTCCACAATTTTTTCTTTTAGTTTGATCCATACTTATCACAAAGATTAGTTGGTGAAATGGAAATGGTTGGTGCAGTAATTTCTTTATTGTTTGTGACTAATGGAAATAAATGTGTATGGGGGTATCATGTTTATGTGTTTTCCTAACCTAATGACTAGCTACATGACACATTTATTACTTTGATGTTTTTATTTGTGTTATGGGTTATGTTTAATGCTATTGTTGTATGATGTATGGGTCATTCACCTATTTAACTTCATCCTACCTAGTGCTCATTTGGAAATAAAAGCAATCATGATAGATCTTAGGTGATCTATTTTTAATTTTCCCTATACTAGTACTATGGCACACACAGTGATTCTTAATTGGCTCCATCCTTGGAATTCGGGTGATGGTCACATGCCCCTCCCACCCATGGTCCTGATCAATAGTGAGGGTGGACCAATTTTCATCCAACAATGGAGGTCATTTTTGGGGTTTCCATCTAAACCTAACTTTGTTTTCGTAGGCCTCATTTCCCTCTATTCAATCCTTATCGCACTGAAGAGCGTGACCATATGGAAGGAGGGTTTCTTTTCAATTGTGATGTATTAAAGAGGATATCCACTTCCCTACCACCTATATAGATAATATTCTAGCACTTGGTATTCACCAAAACCATGACACCATGTATTTAGGTAGAAATTAGAAATTTCTCGCTGCATTAGTTCTTTAAATTTGCAAAATGTGTCTTTTAGTACCCTACTCTAGCTAGTACTATGATTGCACTGCTTTCTTTCCTTTATATTCCTCCTTCCACCTAAGTTTGACTAGATTATTTTCTTTCTCTTCCAGGTGTTTTTTTTCCTGTGGGGATTTCATAGGGTTTCTGAGAATAAAAAAATGGAGGCTTCCTTAGCTTAACGACTACATGTACTCTTTAGATCAAGTCTTTAATTCCTTGAATATATTTTATTCTATAAAATTATTATAGCACTACAACATGAATCACATTTGTTGTGGGTTGGAATTCCACTTTGCTACTTACCATAATTATTTATTAGTTTAACAATTTAAAGTTTTTCTCTGGAAATTCTAGGTTTTCACTTGGGTGTTACCGAAAATATAGCGTGCCCTTTTAGATTCATTTTAATGTATTTATATTAATTTTTCCCCTATTTATTTCCTGGTTTGGGTGGCAGTTTGATACCATCTTCTAAGGAAAATCAGAAATTCTTTGTTTTTGTTCCAATTCCTACTAGTGGGAAACAAAGCTAATTATGCTATTTCCACGGCGAGGCGCCAATATTTTTCGGGAAACAGAGTGTACTCTCGTATTTTACTCAGTTATTTCATTTGAATAATAACTTGTTGTAATTACTATAACTTAGCTCTACTTGTCAATTTAATTTTTTATTTCCTTTTTGTCAAACCTATATATATATAGTATATATATATTATATATATTATATATATATATATATATATATATATATATATATATATATATATATATATATATATTATATATATATATTATATATAGTTGGTGACCCCATTTATTTTCTTTCCACTCTGGTGCTACATGATCTTTGAAAAGGATGAGGTCATCTACAACTTAGGTAATGAAATACCTTCTCTTCTTTATGCACATACCAGTTCTTTTGTACATAGGTTAATTTCCTTTAACTAAAACCTTGGTTTGTTTTCTATAGGTACAAAAGTTTTGGTTACGACACAAATCAAGCAGAATTATAAGGTATTTCATATTCCATCCTATATTGAAATAACTTCTCTCTTCATGCATTTCCCAGGTCAGCCTGACATTTAAAGGTTCTCTTTGTTTCAATAGTGCATTCGCTGCACTGGTAAGTCATTTACATAATACATTTATCCCAGAGGATTCAAAATGTGAGGACTGAGTTTGGTTAAAGTTGTTTGTGTGTATAAAGTGTATTTTTCTTATTCAATTGGATCCATCCAATTCCGACTATGGTATTTGGACGTGTATTTGGGAATGTTTTAACAAAGTGCTTTTGATAACCCAGTGAATAGTTATACTATGTGTTATGAGTTTCGTATTTAAATGAAATTACTAGTCTACTTATGTTTTTCACTGCTATTGGCACCAACAAGAAACTCACTCTTGATAAATCTTATTGTTGATAGTAAGTTCTTACTTGACAATAATATGGAAATATGCCCTAAACGTATTTGGTGGTACTTATAAAGCTAGTATATTTACCTTTTGCTGCACTATTTTCTTGTGTCCACAGTTCTTTGAGTGATTGAGTAATAGATTTTCTAATGTTTTTTGTTATGTTTTCTTTTGCACAAAGTTCGCATGAATCATTTACTGAATATTTGGATCAAATATGAGGTATAATGTAGAATATAAGGAATGTTATATTTAATATGCTGGTAGTATGTCACAACTCTTGTTTTCACTTTCGGTTCTTTTATTTACTTGTTGTAATAATTTGTAGACCTATTTTTTTCATTGCTCACAAATTCCATAGTATTTATGGTTTGCACCACCTACAGGCTTCGTCCATCTAATTTAGCTTCATTTTCTCAACACATGATCATGTAGTCCATTATTAAGTGCAGTAATGAATACTCTATTTTTTTTCTTAGTTATTTCTTCCCCAAGTGTTATTAAGGGTACGATGGGTTTGTCCTACGGTGAACGCTGAAAAAATAGTACAAAATTCTTGTGGGATTAATTTATCACTTGAACCTACTTTCTTTCAACTCTTTCCTACCTCTAAAGGGGATAGCATGTATTCTCATGCATCATAAGTCCTGGCAAAATTACACCCTATGTAAGCAATGTTAAATCCTTTAGACGTATTGCATGCATACACAATAATTCTTGTTATAATCACATACTAATAATATTTCTATAACTTATTTAATCCTTATCAAATTCTATAGACAACCATTTAATATTGAATTCATGCACTTACATATGTAAGGAAATTAAGAAAATTCACAAAAAGTAGCGTTTTCTAACCCATAACCACATACCAGCCATCAAAACATATTAAGGAAGGTGTTTAGTATGAATGCATCATTGATACAATACATATACGATACTACTTCGAGAATCAACATTCATCTACGAGTGATCATCTAAAAATAATAAATAAAACATATAAAATATGCCTAACATTTTTCAAAGATAAAATAGTATAACCATAATTCTAACCATATTCACTACTTAAAAATTACTCAGGATCAAAAGGCGTTCCTCCCAACCATGAACTGCCTCCACTAGTTGCCCCCAAGCCAAGATTTTCTTTCCAATGGAATAAAAAACCTTGACTGATACCTTGGTGATTTATTTTATAATTTTGATTCCCAGTAGATGATTTTTCGCAAGATCTTAGTTTTGGGTATTCCAATCCATTTTCCCAATGTTTTTTTTCTTTCGAAAAAAGGTTCTTGTTCATTCGAAAAATGTTTACGAGAGATTTTTCAGCGTAAATCACAAGATCTGTCATTTGTCGACATGTTTTTTTCTTTTTCTTTTCCCTTAAAACCTACCTTTATCTCCCACAACACTTTGTTCACCCCAACTTAGTATCTTTCTCCAACTAAGTGATTTAATAGATCTTTCTCTCCCATCATATCAAATCCTGTCTATTTATCCTAAGGTTTGTTTTTAGGAGATATTTAGGGGAATATTTATATTGAAATTTAACCACCAATAACAATTTCCAAATTATCAAGAATCTTCTAGCTCTAGTGCTTCTTTCTTGAGTAATTTCCAACATTTTATTTATTAATAATAATCTATTAATTACATCACGATAACTTTATTGATCATATAATTTCACAAGTCTATCATGGCTTCCTAGCCATCCAATCTAGAATAATCCATATATAAATATAGACAATCATTAACATAGAAAATGGAGGGGTGTTACATTACCTTACCACCCATAAGCTAATGGGAAAGTGGAAAGTACAAATAAAGTGATCGAAGTAATTCTTACAAAGTCTATGGAATGTCACCATCGAGATTAGGCTGAAATGTTTTCAAAGTGTTATGGGATTATAAGACTACTTGGAAGAATGCCACTTGTTTTTATTTCTATGTACTTGTGTATGGTAAAAATCTTGCCTTTCCCACTGAATTAGAAATAAAGACACACTGAACTTTCTTGGAGGTAAATTTGGATTTAACAACAACACAAAAGCATTGATCAAAACAATTAAATTAGCTAGAGAAATGTGCTTGGCTACTATGTAGTACTGTATCGATATCATCCAACAATAACATGCTAAGTGGCATGATAAATTTATTAACAAGAAGGTGTTTCGAAAAGGTGACTAGGCTTTCTTATATGCTTCAATATTTAATGATTTAAAAATGAAGCTTTGTAATAGGTGGCTAGGTGACTATAAAGTGGATGCAGTATTTGACAATGAGACTATAATATTCACAACCATTTATGGGTCACAAATGTCTCTACTTGCCAACAAACATCACCTTTGGTTGTACCATAAAATAACTTCCAAGGATTCATTCATTAACTTTGTCTTGAATTCAGACCTTGAAGCTGTTGGGGAAAAGGAAAATTTTCCTATGTAATGAACTAGTTAATTTGTTTTTGCTTATTTAAAAAAAAAGAAAAAAAAGAAAAAATAATAAAAAAATAATAAAAAGAAATAAAAAGAAAAAATAAGTGTTTAATGGTGAAAACCCCTTTCGGGGCATAGTTGGACAAAAGTGGTCACTGAAAACTAGCTTGTTGGATGTTAACACATCTTTATTTCTACAATTATAGTACTCTAATTTCTTTGTTGTTTCACCTGTAACTAGCTTTTTGCTACCAAAGGTTAGATATTGTTGAAATATTACTAATATAGAGAAAGGAGTAACATTGTTGATACATATCAACACACTTGGAAACCACTACAAGTTTTTTGCTACTAAAGACCATATGTACTTGTACCAATTGATCATTATGATATGTTGTTGTTAGAGACCAAATGTACCTATACCTTCTCATCATTACAATTTGTTGATTCTATAGACAACATGTGTTTACACCTGCTGATTATCACAAGTTTTTATTGAAGATATACCACTTTTACCTATTGTTCTTAGATCGTGTTTGTCATTGGTAATTTAATGTTGATACATTCAAATTTTGCTGACACACAATTTCTTCATACCATTATGGCCTCATTGATATACTCCACCAAATAAAATTTGCCACAAATCTCTTTCCATGCATATTCAGATGAGTCAACACTACCCCAAGAGCTACCATGTTAGCATGATTGGTAATTTTATGACAAGTACAATTTCTAATCATTAACTTACATTGTGGATATTAAGGATGACATGGTTTTTCTATAATAGAGGCTAAGGATGACCATTATTTTAATGTTGGGGGGGGTGGTGGTGGATCATAATAATTTCTATACAATACATTATCACCATCCTAATTTGGCATATTGTTAATTAAACCTTGCATTCATTCAATCTGCTACTGTTAACCCAATAAAATTTGACATGACCATTTTCAAATCCTCCCGAGTCACTCATACTAATTTCCAATTGTGGCACAAAAATGATTAATATCCTATCCTAATTAAAACATGATAAAATTAAAACCTTCCAACTCTAATGAACTTGATAACTCTCCTTATGGGAATGTGAATGAATGAATGTTGCAACTACAACAGACTCCTTGAACAATGAGTGCGGTTCATGTAATGGTCTCCTTGAACAATGAGTATTGCACTTGCAAGAGTCTCTTTCAACAGTTAAAGCCATGAGTGGAGCATTAGTAAAACATGAAACATACTCTATTGAAGCCCTAAGGGACCAACTTAAAACTATGAAATATTCTAGGCTGCAATATCTCTATCATATTTTAATAGATTGCAAGGGTTTAACGATCAAATTTCTCTTGAATTAATGAATAAGGTTTAGTAGTAAGGAGAATGAAAAAATTCCATTACACATGAGGTTTTTTCTAGAGTAACAACCCTACCTTAGGAGGGAATGTGTTGGTTAAGTAGGAAAATCATAGTTCCATCAGCCAAAGCTACATTTTTACAAGAGGCTGAAGAAATAAGGTATAAATGGAGAAACATGGACAAGACTTCTCTTCTACATCCCTAGGAATATGTGGCCTAATTCATCTAAAAACTTATAACCTGTGAAGGACATTTAAGGGTTTTCCTTAATAACCACTTCCAACTACTAGCACACCTATGAAATAGAAAATTGGTCAATATGCCTTATTACCTCTTAAAATCACTACAACATACAGCTGATGCTATACATTATGCCAAACATCTAGAGACCTGAGTGGTTAATCATGGATTGATTAAGTTGATTATAATAGCTTCACTAGAACATCAAGGAGGTAGATGGGAAAGGTTGTTGGCTGGTGCAAGAATACTAGTCCAGGATGAGGTAGAATAGAGTGAAAATGAAGAGCAAGAGGAAGAAGCAGAAATAGAGAAGGTAGGACCATGCAAAACAAGTGTCTTCTCAAATGAAATACCTACGCAAAATCCCCAAGGAGAAATACCTACATAGACTTCTCTTGCTAACACACAGGACGAAGATTCCCATACTGAAAGAGGGACACATATTGGAACACTAGTGGAGGTCAATAGTGGAAAATATGAAAGTTTCCATGGAGGATGCCCTATAGAGGAAGAGAAATATAAATTCCCCCCAAAAAATTAACGAAAAGACCATTAAAAAACCCATGGGTGGATTTCTTTTAAGAAAGAGGGTTAGAACTACTATTCCATTGTCATCTTCCCCCATCATTTAGAACTCCTTCTATTATAGAAGAAGCGAATAAGTTGGAGGAATAATCAAACAAGAAGAAAGAGGAGGAATTTAAGCAAGGATAAGAGGATAAATCCCCACCTATTAAGTTTGGGTTTGATCCTATGCCTCAACAAATTAATGACTTGAGAAAAGAAAATGAAAATTTAAAAACTTAGCTTGATATGCTTAAAACCAAAATACAATATATGAAACAATTAGGGTTAAAAAACCCTGGATGAGGAATTGGAAATGGAAGAAACACTTTCCCAGACCAATACAAATGATAAAGAATTATGTAAAATATGTGGGGATATACTTGAAGGATATGGCTACAAGAAGATGAAATTAAAAATCCAATAACTGTTTTAGTGGGGATACATGTATAAATTGAAATGGAGGATGTAAAATTTCATGATGCACCACAAGAACTTGTTAATGACTTTGCTGACACACAAGAACCAACAGAGAAAGTAGAGCAACTTGAGGAGTATCGATTCACACCACGAGAACTTATTGATGACACTGCTGTCGCACAAGAATGGACAGTGGAAATAGAGTGACCTGAGGGAAATAAAGGTACCGTGACATAATAACCTACAAATGAAAATACTATTTCATAATAACCAATAGTTGAGGTAGTACAACCAGAGGAAAAAGAAGAAGAATTGAGGTTATAAGAGAATTTATAGGAACTCATTAAACAAGGAGAAGTGATCTCTTTGAATGAGCACTTGAAAATTGTCCATGATCTTAAAAGGGGATGGGCTAAGGAACTAGTTCTCCAAATATTAAAAAAGGAAGAAAGGAAGAAGGAATAATTGCAAGTAAGGGAACTACAGGTGAAGGTGCAACTGCTATAGATGGATAAGGAACAAATGCATGATTTGGAATTGATTGTATTGAGTTGTAGGAACCCTTCTCCTTCCTACCCTTTGTTCCTATAAGAAAAAACTTTTACCTTTTATACTGACAACAATTAAGAAGCAAAGACCATATAAGATGAGTGATCCTCAAACTTTCTTAGAAGAATTTCAATAAGCTAGATTTGTGGAACATCACTTGCTATGTGAATATAATTACATGAGTATGTCTATTTTGGAGAGAAAAGTTTTAATTTGACACCTCGTGAAAGAGAAATTTAGTTGAGGGCTTTCACTTCTTTCATGCAGAAAGAAGTGAGTTGGAAAGAATATTAGGATACTAAAACAACAAATTTGAATGTAAAGTCATTTTATGTTCAAAATTAACTAGGGTATGTTGATAAAGTGTTGAGAGTGTTTAACAAACTTTTACGATCTCCAAAAAAAGGATTTGAAGATGGAAATAAGAAAAAAGGTTCTAGAACATTGTTCTAGAAGTATTTAATTGGTGGAATAGAGTGCACTAGATGGGAGCAGATTAAAATGGGATTCCTGTAATAAAAATATAATACTTGAAGACCCTTATTATTTTCAAAACTTTGTGCATGCAATCTATAGGATCCCTAAGTATCTGATATGTGTTAGGAAATGTGGATCTGGTTGGTTGGGGCTTAGATTCAAATTTTGATTTATTTGTCTCCATATACTTAATTATCATCATTTATATAAGATAAATTCAGTAGACACAAAGATGTGGTAGCTGGATTTACTTCTTTTTCATGGTTATAGAGCCCCGATATACAATATTGCAATGACATACAATTTTTTCTGAACTACGTTCAGAACGCACATCATAATCTAAATATAGAGTTATGCATGAGGACATGTAGTTGCTTCAATTGGGGGGAGATTTTGATGTGGAATTTGGACCCATTTGTATCTATTTTGCCTATATTTCTGACATTTTGACCCTAATAGTAATACCGTGTCATCCTATTCATTGAATTTTGACAAGTGAATTTTTCTTTTCTATGTCAGCTTAATTTATTCAAATTGTATTTTGGTATGAAATTGACTATTTTAGGCATTTTTATTAATAAATTGATAAGGGGATGTTTCAAGAGATATTTTGGCTCACTGAAGATGTTGTTGTAGGGATGTTATGATGATTCTTCCAGTTTTTCCCAACTAATTCCAAAACCAAATATGTTCTCATACTCCTACAACTGCGCTGATACTCGTCTCATAGATCTTGTATTTTTCCAACAATGATGATGACATTCAATGTGGGCTATCACTTGGTCAAAGCTAACATTGACCACTACACTAACAAATAAACTCACATATTTATGATGCTTCCAAGGTTGGTTAAGACAGTGATGACTTCTAGTCATTGGTATTTTTATTATTATGGAAAGACTATTACAACACCTTATATTCACAACAAACTATTGTAATATGTTATGTGATGTTTCTGATTTAGGAAATAAGAGAATTGAAAGATTCTCATGATTTATTATGTTTTAAAGATAGATGTAATGTAATAAATAGAAGAGAAGGCCATCTATATCACAGGGGTGGCATCAGTACTATAATTCTAGAAAACTATGTAATTGCAATCATCTCTAATATCAATGCAACTCTTATGAGTTGTGGAATCATACTTCTTTGTTAATTAGCTTGTGAGTCGTGTGTACAAGCTCTCTTCTAACGAGGAAGGGCCCTCCTCTTTAGTAGGGATTGTTGAGTTAGTGAGGTATTGTAGCTATATGTTTAGTTTCTCTCAATTTTAATTCACAATTGATTTATTGTTATTGTTACACATTTATTGATGCATTACCGTTACTGATTGGTTGAATTGGAGAATAGTAATTTCAATCACTTGTGTAAAAAATTAGGTTCCAGACCAATCTATTCATAATTATGTGTGCTATATTTTAATTCACTGCTGTAGTTTTTAGATTTCACTTAATGCATTTCCATTACTATTACATAGTACTTTTCAAGATTGATTGAGTGTGCTCTTTCCTTGAACGAAGGGTTTAGTGGATGCGTTCTTCTTTTCTTTTGTAATAGTGACTAAGTGATTGAGTGGTTTGTGTTATGAAGCTATTTCATTATGCAAAAAACATATTTCCTCATATATGTGTGCAAGGAATGCTAAATGTTTGAGTGTGATAGTGATGGTTTTTAAATGTCAAGAATGATGATTGAAGCAACATTTTAAGAATTTGATGTTAATAGTGTTAGTTAGGCATTGTTACCTACATATAGTTTGTACAATAGCCTTGAAACAAAAATAATTCCCCTTTTGAAAATTTATGTATGAGCGTGGTTAATTGATTGTTATTTAAATGACAATTAATCCAACCAACAACTATATCAATGAGCATGGGGACACCAAAACTTGCATCTTACAAACACTAATTTAGCTTATCAATGTATACACTAAAATGTGTAGGGGATAAGGGACACCCTTGCTTGACTCCAATATTGTATTTGATTTCTTCTGACCAATCCTCATCAATCCTAAAGTTTCTAATAACATTCTTATATAAACTTGTGAAAACAACCCTCAACTTAAGAGGAACCATTATCTCTTTTAGCTTCTTTCATAGTTTTGTTCTAGGAATGGTGTCAAAATATTTTCTAAAGTCAATTAAATCACAAAATAGATGATTTTTATTGATGTAGCATTCCTTGGAAATGATTTTGAGAGTAAAAATGTGGTCCAAATTTGAATGATATCTCCTAAACCTAGTTTGGTGCATTTAGCTATTTTACCATGGGGTTCTGTCCATAGGCTAATCTTCTTTTCCAAAATAATTACATATATCTTGGATTAAATGTGGATAACCATAATGGTCCTATAATTATAGGAAATCATGTTATCTCCATTTTTAAGAATAGGCACAATGAGGCTCTGCATCTAAGGCTTAAGGAAGCATTGTTTCATTATTATATTGAGGAGCTTATATATGTTATGGATGAGCATAAGCCCTCCCATTTTTAATATTTCAGCTTAGTAGCCTTTAATATCATTAACTTTCCCATTAGCGGGATGTTTAACACCAAACTTAGTATCTTCCCGACAAAAGATATCATTCTTTGTAGCAACATTGAAAATGGTGTCCACTACATTAAGAGTTCATACAGCTTTTTAAGGTAATAATTTCAATTCTTCAAGGGAATTAAATAATTTTCTTTATTTATGAATTAAATTTTCCTCCAAAAACTTCCTAGGATCTCCTACTTTCTATTTATATCACAACTTTTCCTTTTTTAATAAAAGATCTATGCACATTTATCTTATCAAGATTTAAAGCATCCCTAATTTATTCTCTAGAAATTTTACAATCATTCCCATACCAAGGCATCATAGTTATATTATTCTTTGTATATGACACTTTGATAAAGAACTTTTTAATAGAAGTAGAGAGGGTTGTAGTAAAATTATAATAAAGGTTTGTTTTTATTTATTTATTTCAACAGTAAAATTATGATAGAGGTTTAATTATGTATTTTTTTTTTTTATTTAAAATTTTAAAATTTTCATATTTAAAATAGAGATGTTTTTTCTTACTCTAAAAAGTATTTTTTTTTCCATAATTAGGTTTTTTTTTTTTATTTTATTTATTTATTTTTAAATTGAAAAAAGAAAATCATTTTTTTCCCACTTGTTTGGGGTTTTCCCTCTCTCTTTTTAATACATTTTCTGTTTATTTTTCTTTTTATTTTTTTAATGATTTTTTTGCAATGATGGTAGACTTGTAAACTATGGTTTTTAAAATCTTATAATTTTAGGCTAGCACTACCTTTCAATTTCACTACTAGTCTTAGAATTTTGATTCCGAGGGTATTCATTATCAAGACCATGATATCAAATACTTTGCAATTTGATTCTTAGAAAAGAATGGGTTGGTATTAGGATCACCAATTTTTGATTCAAGGGTTGAATTTAAGATTTTGGCTGTAAAGATACTAGTTGTCAAGCCTATAGGTTTCAAATTAAAATTAATTTTAATCTTGAAAATAAAAAATGGTGTTGTCATTAGTGCCGCTTTTGTATTCAAGGGTTGATCTTAGAGTTTTTGTCAACAACATTATGAAATTGTTAAGGCCATGGTTGTATAAAGTGGTAATTTTAACCCTAAAAAAATGTTGCTACTAATAACACTACTTTTCAAAACATGGAGTGAAAATAGGGACTAAATGCAACTTCTAAAAAGTCAAGAACTTGAGAGATTTATTGTCAACTTGGTAGTTATGTTTCGATAAGATGATGAGATGACTAACCTTGATTCTTCTGCCACTTTTTATCTAAAGAAAAAAGGTATATGTTGGATTAGAATTCCTAGAAAAGTAGTCTCTAGTTCCTCCAATTTGGGATTAAAGGGAGACTTTATAACTCTCTCCAATGATTGAAACTATAGTACTTTAGGCTAGGGAATGTTGGGTGATGGAACAAGATTAGAAATTTGGTCAGTTGTCAGAGAAGGGGTGGGAACTATAGCCCATGCTCAATGAAAGTATCATTACCACTTATCATAGCCTCCTCTATGTGGTTAGGGTTTAATCATAGATTAGAATGGGGGTTTCTTTGATGGGGAGAAAATTTACTATCAAATTAGTCCAAGAGAAAACAATTGTGGAGGTTTGTCAAGGTAAATGATGTCTTATAACTTAGGGTATTTAAAGTAGGACAAGCCCCTCATGGAGGTTCTCCATGATGATTATGTAACTAAATATTTATGATCTTAGAAGGTAGATTAGAAAATTATTTCTCCAAAGGTTAGTGGATGTGGAGAAAATTGATTTCATCTTAATTCAAGGGTCCACATGTAAAGGCGAACAAGCCATCTTTTAACTTAATAAGTTGCTCAACGGTTGGGAGTTTCCTAGATTAGATTTTGAGGGTTATTCTAGGGGTCTAATAACCTATTAGATCACTAATTGAAATGACTTGGTTTCCCTCTCAAATGCATTTTCAATTAATTTAGATTTTTATAATGGTATCGTGTACAAAATTATTGTTATCTTTGTTTCCATTATCAATGTGTATGGTATTTAAAATGGAAGATAATATTTTGGGAAAATATTTTCAAAATTCAAGATTTGAATGTTGTGAATTTAATTATAAGAGTGGGATTAAAATTGAGCTTGAATAAAAGGGAAATTTTAGGGACATTAGTTCATGCAAATAGATTAGCAAACTTCTTTAATAATTTATTTAATTTGGCAGGTGTTGGATCTCCATTTTAATGCCATTTAACTGTAAAGTTATCCTCTTATCTACTTTATTCTTAACATTTTTAATGAATAAATCTCTATTATGATCTTATTTCACATTTATACAAGGTTTATTTGATTAAGAGAAATTAAAGCAAAAGGCTGGTTTTTGATAACTTTGAAATACCACTATTCACTAGATAATATTTAATAGTATTGTTATAATCCTATTTGCCACTCCACTATAGTGAGAGAGAGCCAAATTCAACATGTTGGCCTCATGGTGTTGGCATTGATGTCAACCTAGGCTGTTTACATATAGAGTCAATTGTGGAGTCAATTGTGTTGGCATTGATGTCAACAAGCTTGAAGGATTTTGCATGATGATCATAGGCTTGATGAAATTTTACTAAGGTGTTCTTAATATTTGCGGAGGCTCTATAGGTGTTGGACAACCATTGAATACAAATGGAAAAATTCTAGTCAGAGAGGAGGTGATTTTCCATGGGTTTAGGAATCTTCTCTGGGAGGTATTTATGCACAGAGCAAAGATAGCATCCCACTAGGATGTCTATACTATCCAATTGACAATTGACTATGGGAGCCAATTATGTCCCAGCGATAATAGCTATAGAGAGGAATTCCTTAATTGTGCACACATATCATTTACCATGAGGATTCTTAAGGTATTTATCCAATTGTTTTGATGGGTTAGAGTCAATTTGAGTTGGTATTCATTCTAGAAGATGATTAAGTCAAGGATAAGTCTCTCATTGAATGAAGAAGATGGAGGATCAATTCAAGGAGAAAAATACCAAAGAATGAATAGGAGTGTTCGTCTCTCCATATCTTTGACCGATTATTGCTTAATCACTTAAGACCATATATTTATAGGAGGTAGTTTCATGTTGGAGAGGTTGGTTCCTTTGTGACAGAAAATCATTAGAGAACAATGAAATTCAATGGTGAGAGGAGATACATAGCAGTAACATTATTGAAAGAGATCAATTTTATTGTAGAATTTTGTGTGCATGCTTCATCTAATGTTTTATGTAAGTTTATGAAGGAATTTGATTGAGGAGATAGATGCTACCTTGGAGATTGGATGTTAACATGTTTTCTATGGCATATTTTTATTGCTAACATTGTGTACGCAGGGGATCATAGCTAAGATGATCATGTTTTATTATTGCAAAAGTTTAATATGGCTATAGAATTGTGTTTACATCTTGTATGACTTCTATTGTTGATACATGGTTGATTTTTTGTGATCATATTTGTTTTGTTGCTGATTGTTTCGAGGTGTTGTATTAATTATAGCTAATATTTTTTGAGAGGGCATGTATTTAGAGTTTGGTATATGAGAATATTATTTTATTGTGAGTTTAGAATGAAAATGGATGAAATGTGGCCCGCAAATGTTTGATTGTAGAGAGAAATGGATCTAGTATGAAACATTGTGAAATAGGGTCCATAAGAGAGCTTGAAGGTTGGGTCTTTTAGTGAGGCAAATAGTGGATTTCTATTACAAGGTGTAGTGGCATATGTCAATTAGAGGCCTTAGAACTTGGGAGTGGTGGCTAGAAAGACTTGGGTATTGGGGCATCTAGCAAGTGGTGGCATGCAAAGTCGTGGTATTGGTCGCTTCTAACAGGTGGTGACCTAGAATTTTAGGAAATGGTGGCTTCCAATAGGTTGTAGCATGAGGTGATATATTCTCATGTGATTTGAAAGTTGTGTCTTGAACACTAGTGGTGCTCAGTGATTCAGATGTAAAGAATATTTTTAAATATTAATAAGAAGAAGATGATCAAGACAAACAACCAATGGTGACTTTCTCCATTTGGTTTTCCACCTTACATCCAATATCTTTATGCATGATGATGTGATTTGATGTGTTTTTTCTCATGATTAGTTTCTAATATTAAAGTTTCTCATGTGGTTTACTTGTTTTATATTATATCTACTCATATACTATGTTGCTAATGAATGAATGAATCAGGGTTTGTAAAAAGAAAGGAAAAAGATGGTAAAAAATTATCATAGGGCACAATAATGATTCACCCCACTCTCAGTATTGTTCATGCTTCCAACAAGTGGTATCAATGTGGGGAACTTGATTGCATCTTAATAAATGGAGAGAATATTCAGGGAGTGTTGGTAAAAATTTTAATTTATTTATTTATTTTTCTTATGAAAGTGTTAGCCTCCTGCTCATAGCAGGTATTCACCTTTCGTGATCGACATATTTACAGGCCAAATATGTCATGCTTTGCTTGTAGCAATGTTCCATATTTACTACTGAGGCAAAGAGGGCACAAAATCCTCAGGCACAAAAGTCATTGCATATATTCTTGAGGACCATGGACCAGGCACTATTAAACATTTCTCAAGCATGGCTAACACTAATATTCACTGATCTCATTGGCCTTAGTAAGGCTGCATCCACAAAATACTATGAATGCTAAAAGGCAAGTTGCTTCAAATGAAAACTTTGAATATCCTGGACTCTGGGATGACTTGCAAAGTAGACATGTTGCAGTTCCATTGGCAACATGGGCACTTGCTAGTTGGGTGTCAGCATCATCTTCTAATAGATCAAAGATTGCAGAGCTAGACAGGGATGGACATGCTGTTATGATTGCTATAATGGCACCTGAGCGATAACAGGAAATTTCCGAGATGATTTGATTTACATATTTTGATGGATGGCACTTCATTTTGCCAAGAGACCTTTCAATCATTTCATCCCAACTGTTTCCAGATTCACATCATTCATTCCACTTGCCTTTCAATCCCATATAATCTCATCTGACTACTTAAATCCCCAATTTTCACTTCATACCAACCTAACACACAGTATTCCATCCATCACAAATGCCCACGATAACCACAGATGGGTTTCCTCAGATATAGGATTTACATTACATGGGGATGCAGAAGAAAGAGATCTATCCGGTGGGTATTCATCAGATGAACATATTTACAAGAGTGATGAAGACCCAGAAGTCATGAATGAAGGTAGCGGTTTAACAAGGTGCTATTCATTACCAAGGATCTCCATAGCCTCCCTATTGAAGAAGCCAGGGCAGCACTTGATGATTGTGGATTCATTCCCTCGCCAAATTTGGTGCAGAAACTTCTCCATAGACTTCAGTATGATGGGAATGCTGCTTTCAGAGTTTTTCAATGGGAAGGTTCACAACCAGAATACAGCCACACAGTCAGTGCGTACCATACCATGATCTCTATATTGGGTGTGCACGGAAAGTTTGATAAAGGCTGGGGTTTAATCAGAAAAATGCATGAGAATGCCATGGTGACTCGCCAAACTCTGATGATAATGGTAAAAAGTTATGCTGCTGCTCATTATGCTCAGAAAGTCATAAGGACATTCCATGCCATGGATAAACTTGCTGCAGACTATGATGATTTTCTTTGCCTTCTCCGTGCACTCTGCAGAAACATGTTTGTTGAAGAGGCAGAGGAGTTGATTCACTTTAACAAGAAGTGTTATCCACTGGAAACAAAGAGCTTCAATGTTATCCTTTATGGTTGGTGTAACATTTTTGTTGATGTGTATCAAGTTAAGAGGCTGTGGGAAGAAATGTCTAACCTATGCATCACCCCTGATGCATCTTCTTACACCAAGGCAGAACTAGATGGTGATGATGAAAGCATAGAAATTGATTCTAGTTCTAATGAAAGTACAAGTTCCTTATCCAAGCAAACTGTAGAGCAGAATCCTAATGCTTGGCCACGTTGTTCCCAATCTACAGATCTTTCTGACGACAATGATGATTGTCAAATTGTGTTTGAATATGGCAGCCAGTTGAAACAGTGGCAGAGTGGGGGTGAACATGCAACTTAGTGGGAGCATGGACCCGCTGTGTAAACACACGCATAGCTGGAAATGTTACTAACGAGTAAATACTACGAAGCCATTCGGTCTCTGAATTCATCCGACTAATTTTGGGGTGCAACCATTTGCCAGGGGCCCTCGATTAGACGGAGGGTGGAATGGAAGAATCGAGCAATTCACTGACCTCTGGTCCGGATGGAAGTAAGCGAAGAGTATCTTATTTTTATGATTCAGACATCGGGAACTACTACTACAGTCAGGGCCACCCGATGAAGCCACATCGAATCAGAATGGCTCACAGTCTGATAGTTCACTATGCCCTGGATGAGAAGATGGAGGTTTGTAGACCTAATCTTCTACAGAGCAGAGAGCTTAGAGTATTTCATGCAGATGATTACATATCGTTTCTTCAGTTGGTCACTCCTGAAACTCAACGCGAACAGCTACGACAATTGAAGAGATTTAATGTGGGGGAGGATTGCCCTGTTTTTGATGGGCTATACAATTTCTGTCAGACCTATGCAGGGGGATCTGTGGGAGCAGCTATCAAACTTAATAACAAGGAAGCAGATATTGCCATTAATTGGTCTGGTGGTCTCCACCATACTAAGAAGTGTGAGGCATCTGGCTTTTGCTATGTAAATGACATTGTCTTGGCTATTCTTGAACTTCTCAAGGTCCATCAACGAGTGCTTTATATTGATATTGATATTCATCACAGGGATGGTGTGGAGGAGGCCTTGTACAGTACTGACTGAGTCATGTCTGTGTCATTCCACAAGTTTGGAGACTACTTCCCAGGCACAGGCCACCTTAAAGATGTAGGATACGGGAAAGGGAAGTATTATTCATTAAATGTTCCTTTGAATGATGGAATTGATGACGATAGCTACAAGAATCTCTTTAGACCTATAATCCAGAAGGTAATGGAAATATATCAGTCGGAAGCTGTTGTCTTGCAATGTGGAGCAGATTCTCTGTCAGGCGATAGGCTAGGTTGTTTTAATTTATCAGTCAAAGGACATGCAGACTGTGTTCGATTTCTTCGGTCATTTAATGTTCCATTGGTGCTTGTTGGAGGCGGTGGTTACACTATTCGCAATGTTGCCCGTTGTTGGTGTAGGCGTCGAACCCCAAGATAAATTGATACTTCATATCCAATAAATGTGACTGTGCATAGAATGTCCAAGAGCCTTGATAAAGAGAACCCATCTATATCTGGGGTGTGCACTTCTGTTGGGGTTGTACCACTTCATGAGGGTACAGTTGAGTTAGATCATTGTAGAGACACAAACAAACTTGATGGAAGTGGTAAGAACTTAGAAGCATAGAAAAAAGGAACCTTTGCCAGATATTGCATGTCATCAATGCCTAGAAGAGGAGAACCTGCATTTTTGTGGATATGAATTCCGAGGCAAGACATCTCTCCGTATCCGTGGATATGGATTCTGAGCCGAATCATCTCTCCGTATATTTTTGTGGATATGAATTCTGACCCAACATAGAAATGCTTTTCATATGTCCATTTCCTTATCCTTTTCAAAAACAAATCCTTAAAACATGAAGATGTACAACCACATATGGCCTCTTTATGTTTTATTTCTTGTTACTTTTTCCACATAGAAGCCATAAGAAGTTAACATGGTGAGGTGGAACTCAATGCTGCGCACTTATGGATATGCATCTTTGACAAAATTTCACAAAGATCTTTGGGGTTTATCGAATTTGAGCCCCGCCTCCTATGAACTGGTGAAATGTAATATTTAACCAATATAATTGGCACCATCTCACGAAAATCAGTGATCGTTATCTGAAATACTGTATGTGAAAGAGATAGAGGGCAGTCTCATCTTGAAGGCTCGCAAGTCGCTGTTTGTGGACACCCCACCTCTGTCGTTGCAGCGCCACTTTTCACACAAAATAATAATGTGTAAGATTGCATACTACCCGTGTAATTCAAGGAGTAAATTTAGGCCTTTTCCTAGCTACACAAATGAATGAGTTAGTTCAGAATCAGGTGTGACTGAGAGTCTGAGAGAATTGATTGGTGATCGTGAAAAATTAAAGGAAACTTCTGAGTTCAAACGTGCCTATGAAGAAGAGTGGACACGCCGACAACTGGAATTACAACAACAGGAAAAGGAGGTGCAACATTTGCGTATGAGAAAAGAGCAGAAGCTGAACGTGTGCTAGAGATGGAGAGACGTCAAAAGCGGCGTCTTGAAGAAATTTGGGCAACCCAGAAAAAGGAGCAAACAATGGATCTGAAAGAACAATTTCGTGGTGAAATAACCTCGGAACTTGAGGAAATTGCATCTAATTGCAAAGATATGGCTTCATTGCTTCGGCGTTTAGGAATCCCAGTAAGGAGAGGAAGGGAGAAAAAGTTATAGGCTTAGGCCTCCTCAATAAGACGGAGGACATGAACGGCGGTGGAAAACTGTTTCTCAAGTGCCACGAGGATCTCAAAATACGTATTGTTGATGGCAGTACATTAGCAGCAGCCTGTGTTTTGAATTCAATTCCAGAGAAAGAATCGGAGGTGCTTGTGACATATGGGGGAGTCTCCAAGTTGGGGTGCGGAATGGCTAAGGTGCTCGGTGAACGCGGGGTGAAGGTCCAGCTTCTAGTGGATTCAGAACAGTTCGAGAAAATACAGCTGGGAGTGCCTCCGGAATTTAAACATAACCTTTTCCGTGCTACAAGTTACCAGTCATGCAGTAACTGCAAGACATGGATAGTAGGAAGACGGCTTAATCAAGAAATTTCAACTCGGGCAGGAGGGCTTGGAATCAATTTGCCAAGTGCGGATACAGTTATTATATATGATCCAGATTTCAATCCTTTTGTTAATTTACAAGCTCAATCACCAACTCACAGGATAGGACAAGAAAAGCTTGTGTTTGGATATCAGTGGATAACAGAGTGTTCAGTTGAGGAGAGAATATTGCAGCGGTCAAGAAGAAAGCTGGCTTTGGAGAGTCTGGTGATCGAATCCAATAAAAATGAAAGCGTTTGGCGAATTTCAAAAAGTCCCCTCAACACCGCCTGAACCTCAGCAGCCTAAATCCTTCTGGATGTGAAGGGCTACTCATCAAGCTGAAGGGATAGCCACCGCCACAATCTAAAAAGGCAAAAAATATTTTTAAATCTATGGAACCGCCTAAAGGATTCATGTGCAGTTATTACAGAGTTATGGCCAAATAGCCAGCGCATCGCAAGAAATGACCCATAAACTCAATTCTGATGCTGCTGCCTCCAACGCAGCTTAAATAGATATTTTTGCATTTACTTCAGTACAGATTAGGATAGAAGCAGTGACTCCATCAGATCTATCTGAGATCTGTTTGTAACAGATATTTTGCCTATTTAAACAACGCTGTTCGTTGTTCAAAGGGTGAGAGGTGTTTGATCGATAATCTGATTTGAGATTTGCTGTGTAGGCTCTAAGAGATTTAATAAACAGAGCTTGCTGGAACATTTGTGTTTGGACTGTCTAAATGTGGATTCGATGGCTAAAGAACAAGATTATAGAATTCTCGTGCTTCTTCATGGACTAATACGTTTTCCTCATCTCTTTCTACAGTTGCTATGTTTGCTATATCGTATCTGTGTCATGATCTAAACTTGCAGGAAGAAAATATAGTTCAGATGTCACTTAGCCGTGCTCTGCCCTCAATTCCTGTTTTTTCTCTATGTTTTCCTTCTAAATTAGCCTATAAATATGAATTCCTCTTAGGCTCATATTTGCACTAGTTTCCTCCATATATGAATATTGTTGTAGGAATTTCTTAATTTCTCCTATAGAATATTCAGTCACGTTCCCTCTGTTAGCATGAATGAAAATTACTTAGCTGTCTTTCATTCCCTGACATCCGTTTCATCCTCATTCAAACCTGATATTATTCCTTGTGTAGCTATCCTGCCCTGTAGTCCCTTCTTTGCCAAAGAAAACACATCTTCAGTCCACATCCTTGACTCCATGCCCAATGTTCTAAACCTCTTGCGCTTCGCATGCCAACATGCCTACACTGCCTGAATAGATCATTCATCCCGCCAAACTCAAACAAAAAGGCATGTGCATAGTAACTAGCCTGAAATCATTTCCTAAACAAAGCTAAATCCCGAAGAGAGAGCCCTCTCTAACTGTTGGTAGGCTAGGACCGGCAGTCCAAAGCTTGGTCTGTGGTTACCTCAGCCGTATCCCTTAAGGAGCCAAGGGACAACCTGAGTGTTAACATAATGGCGACTCCACTGGGGAGCTGAATCATCTTGTTCATCACTGTAAACGCCGTTTTTTGGAGAAAGTGCTCCTTTTCTTCAGAGATTTTCATGTTTAGTTCTGATCTTCGATGGTGAACAGAGATCAGGCACTCTCTTTTTTCAGTTGCTTAAGTGGCTGCACTGGTTATTTGATTTCACCTGACAGCAAAGTAAGTGTTGGTTAGGATAGGTAGGTAGGATTAATAAGGCAGCCGGCAAAGGGAATTTTGTAGAGAACAGCATCAATTAAAGACCAAGGCATACTGACCTGCTGTTCTTGACTTTTCGCGAGGAAAAGCCATCCCCAAGTGGAGCCACTGTTAGCCTCCTGCTCATAGCAGGTATTCACCTTTCGTGATCGACATATTTACAGGCCAAATATGTCATGCTTTTCTTACAGCAATGTTCCATATTTGAAATTTTGCTACTGTGGCAAAGAGGACACAAAAACCTCAGGCACAAAAGTCATTGCATGTATTCTTGAGGACCATGGACCAGGCACTATTTAACATTTCTCAAGCATGTCCTCTTACATCTCCTCAAAGACACCACTGTGCACCATCCAAAGCCATACGAGCAATTGTCTACTATTTCTACTTTGCCAAAAGAGGCCTGCTAGTATTGATAATTCAGATTTAGTTGTGGATGTCAAGTGTGCTTCCTTTGGGTGCATGTGTTTCCTCTTAAAATTATGTGCTCCAGCAGTTTTGCCAGTTCTTTTTGCCTGACAGCAACAATACAGAATAATGAGTTGAAAGCGCTGTGCTTTTCAGTCTTGACATTGATTGTCAAAGACAGTATTCATGGAAAGGAAAAGCTGGTTGAAGCTGGGGGTCTTAAGCAAATCATCATATATATGGACCGAGGGCCAGATGTTACAATAGCTGCCATAACCCTCCTGTCAGAGTGGGTGAAGAGTAAGAATATACTTGAACAGTTGGGTCAAGAATGTGGTGCTATCTTGATGCTGGTTACAGTTTCTGTAAGGGGTAATCATCCAGAATTGGCAACAGATATTGAGAGTATCCTTGATCAGCTTTATTATGATGGTGATTCTTATCATGAAGAAAACATTAAAGCAATGGTTAAGGCTAACTGGTGCAAGCCATTCGCTGACTATCTTCACAAGGGCTCCCAAGGCTCCAAGTTGGCAATGGTGAAGCGGCTTGCATGTTTTGAGCTTGATGACAATAGAAGAGAAGCGCTGGTTCAACAAAATGTGATTGATGCTTTAGTTGACATGCTGAAGTCTAAGCAGTTTAGATTAGAGAGTCCAGCTCTTGAGGCGTTAAGGAAATTCTCTTTCCATGGGAAATCTAAAAAATGCATTGCAAAAGCAGGTGGAGTTCCCTTGTTGGTTGAACTTTCAAAAAAAATCTCAGTTGGAAATGAAAAAGAATGCCGCAGCTATTTTAGCAGATTTAACCATGAAGCATGGGGCATCTTTTCTTCTTTATAAAGATGAAACCCCAATTGAACCTCAAATGATAGTGGAAGTTGTTATGGGGAATCTAATAGCCAGTTTACATACTGCAGAAAATGCAGTAAAGGTGCTGTTACATTTGATAGAAAATTTCAGATGCCAATGAAGTAATCGAATTGATCAAGGACAATGATCATGGCATTCAAACATTTTGGGTTATATCAAAATTGGGACGCCACCACTGCGGGATCATATGATAGAATTGGTATTCAAACTTGTGCCAAAAGGATGTAACTGTGATATCTTTTGTAATGAACGATCATGACTGTTTGAAAGCACTTCTGCAGGTAATAAAAAATGGTTTAGTTGAGGGCAAAGTTCAAGCTTTTGCAGCATGAATTCTTTCAAAGATTCCATCTTCTGATGATAACCTGAACAAGCTTATGACTACTGAAAATGTGCTTCCGGCATTGGTAAAGATGGTTTCTAGGAAAAATCTTGAAGGCCAAGCGAATGCTCTGGGGACTTTAGTGAGGTTTACTGATTCGAGTGATGTCCAATCTCAGAGGTCCTTGATTAAATTAGATCTGGTTTTATCTCTTAGACAAGCGTTAAAGGATGGAACTGTACCAGCAAAAATTTGTACAGAGAGTTCGTGTGCCCGGACTAGCAAGCTGATCTTTAGCACAGAATTTGAAAATTCTTGGGGGAATTGGGTTCCTATCATCTAAATCTTCAGATTCATAAATAAATCACAAATTTTAACTGCCATGCAATTTCCAATTGTATTTGTGAGAAGCATATACTTCAAAGATTGTGATTCTAAAAAAATGGTCTTGAGACTGTAAGGAAAAGAATATGATGTAAGACAAAAATAATTGGAGCCAGAAGGGACATTCTCTATGCCCAATTCCATTGCAAGGTGGCATTTTTGAGTGGGAGGCTCGATCTGTACTTTGAAGACTAGATAAACGCATAAGAGGACTGTGTGAGTAAACTTTTCAAGGACATCGCGAATCCATGCCGGTTTTGATTAGAACAAGCATTGTTTATACAGCTTAGGATGTTGTTTGCGTTGCAAAGGATGAAGGGTAACTTGATTTGGAAATAAAAATCATCTCCCCTTTATGGAGCGTCTCTGCCGAAAGCTGGTAGAACTTTGGAAGTTGAATCCAAAGTAAAACCTTCTACAAAAGCACTTTCAGTTTCCTTTCAGGGTCCATTGCCTAAAGAGCCAAGCCAAGGTTACTGCTTCAAGCAAGGATGTATTATTGACAACCCCTGGATCGAGCAAGTCTGCCATCTCAACTACACCGTTGGAGGATTTCAACCAGCGACAAAGAAAATTTAACACATTAATGACTTCTACATACTGGCTCTCTCAGATTAAACTCTCAGAATCCATAGGAAAACATGCCGTTTCTCTTGGGTTTTTCAGACTAGCGCTGGAATCTAATGCCGAGCCCTTCCAAAAGCTCTGTGATGAGCTAAAACTATATGCCAAAAAGCATCACGTGCTAGAATATGGAGAGGTTGCAAAGGATGTTTTGCTGAGCTATGGTGTCTTAGAAGAAGTAATGTCGAATGATATTGACGGGCATTTAAAAGAGATAGAAGTTCTAGGTGAAGGATCTTTTTTCTGAGTGCAAAGGCTTACTGACACCTAGTCATGAAAAATGCTCTATTATTCTTGATTCTTCATTTGGGGAATCCGAAGTTTTTCATTCAAATATAGGAGTTAAGTGAAAACATGGACGACTCAACTGGTAATTCAATCTCATGCACAAATCCAGAGCTAAGAAATGTTAAGGGAAAAAATTTGGCATCCAGAAAACCGGATATATAATCAGTCCAGATGCCATGTTTGATGTACAGGTTAAACGTATCCATGAGTACAAGCGTCAACTCTTAAATATTTTTTCAGAGCCATTTTCATCTACGTCTAAGCACAAAGAAGAAAGTGAACCAACAGTCACCTAAAATGTTGGAAAAAGTGCTGCAACAGAGCAGGCTTGTGAAAAATGGCGGCTCAGAGGAAATCAAGCTTATGCAAATGGAGACTTTCCTAAGGCAGAGAATTGTTATTCACGAGGGGCAAGTGTTGTATCTCCTAATGAAACATCAGAGAGTTGTATCCGAGCATCAATGCTGTGCTATAGCAATCGTGCAGCCACTCGCATGGCTGTTGGCAGAATGAGAGAAGCACTTGCAGATTGTAAACGGGCGATGGCCATTGATCCAAACTTTCTAAGAGTTCAAATTAGAGCTGCCAGTTGTCATCTTTCGCTTGGAGAGACTGAAGAAGCAGTTGCACTGTTCAAAGGGTGCTTACGTTTAGTAAAAGATATCATAGAGTTGAAAATAGCAGGGGAAGCTTCTGAGGGTGTGAGAAAGGCACAGGAAGTGTCAGAATATAGAGATCAGGCAGCAGAGCTTCTAGGTGCAAGAAATCCTGGAGATGCAACAAATGCATTGCGTATAGTGAATGAAGCTTTGTTAATCAGCCCAAATTCTGAGCGGTTACTTGAATTGAAAGCTTTAGCACTTCTTTGGGAGTTGTATATCGATACAAGAAGATGAAGGAAATGACTCCAGAGGAAAGTGAGAGAGCTCTCGTCAAATTGATAACAAGAAAGTTGTGCTTGGTGCGCTTACATATGGGAAATACGGCCAGTTTTAGTTGGATATTATGTTTTCTAAAAAACCGTTCAAGCTTTCACACAATTGCACCACAGGAAGCATCTTCTTCATTGGTTATACCACAGTTGTAGAAGAAACAGATGGTGGAATGGGAGGATATGATGACTCAGACTCTGATTCTGATGATGATCGACAAGCTCAGGCTCTGATGCATCGTGTGAAGGAAAATGGCCATTTTTGCATCGTTTCAGTCCAGATTAGCTCCAGACAGCAGGATTTCGGCCTCAGCATCCTACCAGTACGTAGTCCTCCTTTACTATACAGTTTTGATTCATTGATAAATATTTCGAGCAGCCAAAGCGCCGAAACCTCCAGAAGCCTGCAGAAAGTGCCATAGCAGTTGTTTTTGCCATAAAGAGATTAAAAAGGTGATTGAATAGTTCAAAGAACTTTATCAAAGTCAAATAGGCGGCTCTAAACCTTTAAAACTCACCAGAACATAGTTAAAGCTATTAAAGACTATATCAGATTTTAAAGGATTCATTGCCCTGTTATTAAAAATACAGAGTATTGAGCCAGATTTGAGGGCGGTGCTGCAGGCCAAATACGCAGTAATGAATATGAGGCCAGTGCATGGCTCAAATGACATTGTTTAATCCATTTTTGAGACTGCTGCCTCATGCGCAGCCTTAGATATTTACTCCAAGATGCCAGCTGCCCCAGCTCAGCTCATATAGTCTTTCATACATTTATTTTTAGTACAATTTAGCAGCAAACACTGATTTACTTCAGATCTGTTTGGATCGGTTTGATAGATATTTTGAGATATTTTTTGAGATCTTATCCACAGATCTAAGTCTGTAAATATTTTCTATAAAAACCACCCTATGGACTGTTCAAAGGGTGAGAGGTGTTTGATCGATAAGCTGATTTGGAGACTTGTTGTGTACACTCTGAGAGATTTAATAAACAAAGCTTGCTGGAACATGTGTGTTTGGACTGTTTAAATGTGTATTTGATGGCTGAAGAACAAGATTGCAGAATTCTCGTGTTTCCTCATGGACTAATAAGTTTTCTCATCTCTTTCTACAGTTGCTATGTTTTCTATATCGTATTTGTGTCATGATCTAAACTTGCAGGAAGAAAGAATAGTTCAGATCTCACTTAGCTGTGATCTGCCCTCAATTCCTGCTTTTTCTCAATGTTTTCTTTCTAAACTAGCCTATAATATGAATTCCTCTTAGGCTCATATTTGCACTAGTTTCCTCCGTATATGAATATTGTTTTAGGAATTTCTTAATTGATCCTATAGGATATTCATTCACGTTCCCTTTGTTAGCACGAATGAAAATTACTTAGCTGTCTTTCATTCCTTGCATCCGTTTCATCCTCATTCAAACCTGATATTATTCCTTGTGCAGCTATCCTGCTCTATAGTTTCTTCTTTGCCAAAGAAAACACATTCTTTAGTCCACATCCTTAACTCCATGCCCAATGTTCTAAACCTTTTGCGCTTTGCATGCCAAACACTGCCTGAATTGATCATTCATCCCGCCAAACTTAAACAAAAAACCATGTGCATAATAACTAGCCTGAAATCATTTCCTAAACAAAGCTAAAACCCGAAGAGAGAGCCCTCTCTAATTGCTGGTAGGCTAGGACCAGCAGTCCAAAGCTTGGTCTGTGGTTACCTCGGCCATATCCCTGAAGGAGCCAAGGGACAACCTGAGTGTTAACAGTACCAGCCATGACTATTTTCTAAGCTTGTCCAATGATTCAGAATGGTACACTAGATGGTAAACGGGGTCTGCCTAGTAGATTCCAGTCGAAGAAAACAACTAGGTTGCTTTGAAGTGGGACCGAATAGATGGCCGGATACGACTCTGATGAACTTCCTTCCTGTGATAAAGGAACGGGTGGACTGCCCCCAAGTTCATCGGAGTTTGTTTTTACGAAAATAATTTGAACGGTGTCGTTCTCTTTCTCTTCAGTGACGGTATCATTCGAAGATGATCCCTCTGAAGGCAAAACTAGGTCAACTGCCGCCTCAACCTTTGGACTTTTGTCAGGTATGGATTCAGAGGGTTCATTTTCAATGATAGACGTTTTGAGAAACCACAATGGCATGTTGGTCAGATTTTCAACCAGTGGTGGACTTGGAAAGAGTTTCTTATATCCAGGAGGGAGCCGTCACGGTGAAGCAGGACGGTCATCCAAAACTCTTTTGGCTTCATCTAGGAAGGGACAATGGTGGATGGTGTGATCGCCATCACACAGTTTACAAGGAAATTTGTGATTCCCTTTTTGTCCAGATACTTCGCTTGCACTGGTTGACAGTCTACTTTCAACATGATCATCAGATGTTGACGAAACTAGATTGTGCAAACGAGGAGACCAGTCCCTTAAGATCCGAGGGATGTAAGGACAATCTCGATGATAGTGATCTCCTTTACAAATGACACATGGAGATTTAGGTTTAGATGGTGCGGTGTGAGGATTTTCGCTAGACGACACATGGTTTCCCCCTTTTGCTTTTTTCTCCTTCATCTTCTTTTCCTTTTTCTCTTTCCACTTCTTCTTCTTCTCAGTTACTTGATCTTTAGCTTTACCAACTTCATCAAGCGAAGAGGAAGGAGGAGAGGGAGAAACAGATGAAGTGGAAGGTTGGGGGGTAACTCTAGCATCACCTAGTTGTTGACTTGACTATTCAGGAATTACGGTATTCTGGCAAACCAATGATTAACCCTGGAAGTGACAATGTGGCCATATGGGGTGCACCAACATCTCCCCAAGAGGAGAAAGGACTAGGATTTCCTCTAAGGGGAAATCCTTGGTTGGTAGACTCCATTTTTCTCAACCCTAAAGACCGACAAGGGAACTTGTGAGGTTATTCCAATTAAAATAAATTTTAGACGCTTTGACACAACTTGTTTTTTCAATTTTTAAGAGTCGAGAAAAAACGAAAGATGACTCTAGTCGCCTTCGATTTTTAATGAGCGTGAAGTGACAAGTGCTCAAATGGACCTCTTCCTTCAAGGAGTCTGAGAAGGAACAAAAGAGACTTCTCTGGAAATCTAGGCAGAGGGATTACCAAACCAATCACAAAACTACAGAATACTTTTTACGGTACGGAAGTATATCTTCCCGAATGTTGTGTTCAGTGCATTGCGATCGATAAGGCGGTAGACATGGCTTCCTAAGTATAAAGGATATAGCCTGTTGTGGTCTCCCAATATATACTCGACGGTACGTGGGAGCACAAGTCTGTACTGGCACTTGTCATCTCAAAGTGGAGGAATCACCTAATCAACAATGAAAACAACAGTACCAGGGTTTACGACACCGAAATATGTCTCTAGCCTAGACTTCTAGATGGTGTGTGTTAGGTTCCAAAGAATTTTTAGATTCATTTAATTTATTTTGTAGTTGATCTTGTTTAAAAATATTCCTTTCAGGTTCACCATGTGATGTGTATCCAATTCCTAAAATGCAGTCTAAGATGATAAAAAAATGTTTAATCTTCTTTTGGCAATGAAAATCCTAGCTACTAAGGAAAGAGAACTGAGGGTCTTTCAACAAACAGCATAGAGCACAAACTAAATGCACTGTCCTAAATCAAACCAATCAGTCTAAATGCAAATGCACATGCATGTATTTGTTTTCAGCCTTCTTAATGTATGAATGAGAAGAAGAATGCTAAGTTCAAATTTGAATTATTTTCCAAAGCGACAATACTAACAAATTTCTTTTTCAAAATGAAATGAAGATGAGGACGACACTTTGCGATTTCGAAATGAAAATTGTTTTTGACACATGAAAAACTACTAATTCAAATCACATACAAGAGTAACAGTACAATCAACTATTAAGAACAATGGGATTCTCTTCTATGACTGAAAAAGACACTTGCGACACTTCCAGATCAAGAAACGACAGTCTAATTATGCTATTTCTTTGTAAAAGAGAACTGAAAATGGCACACAATACATAAAAACACTTACAGTTCTTTGCACAATGGAGGTGGAATGATGGAAGAGAAGGGGTTTTCCACAGAGATATACCGACCACAGACAACAAAACTCCTTAATAGAACTGAAAAGAGCGAAGAAAAGCCAAAGTATGAAGGTAAAGTTAACCTTCCCTGACCATCACACCTGTCACACAGGGAATCTAGTATGCAGCGCACCTACTGCACACGGGAAGTGTGATGCATACAGAATACCTTGAAGGGAGGGTGCGATGGTACCAGTGCGAGACTTTTATCCAGTCTGTGATCACAATTTGCAGTTCAGTTCAGGGATTTAGGCCGAGTAAGTGATATTCAGTAAATATAAATCACAAGGGTTGATCTAAGGAGGTTACTAGAGCCACCACTTAGGGCAATTAGAGTTTTTTCAAATCGATTGTTCAAATTATAAACAAAACCCGGAGATAGACTGAAGCAGCATTGATCTACTTTGCACTTGCATAGCAAATGTAGTTCGAAGGCTTGCTGGCTTGACTTTAGGCTCCGTCTGTAAGTTTATAAAATAAACAAAAATAGACTAACAAACAATCTATTCACTCCCCAGTGGAGTCGCCATTTTGTTACTAGGAATAGTGTCCACTTAGAGCTGCTATTCCCACTAATACTGGTAGCTATCTTAGAAACAAACAAGTTAAAACTACTTTAATTTTCCTTTATGAAAAATAGACAAGAGGGGAACAGAGGACACCAACCTTTGTCTTGCGCTTGGTTCCTTGCTCGGTTCTTCTCCTTCTCGATAGATCCTTGCCGCTCCTTCTTTTTCTACACAGCTTCAGAGAGTACCTGTGGAATCAAAGCAGCATAATACTATCGAAGAACAGAGATCTATCTTCATAAACAACACAAAACCAGATATGTATTAACCACACAAATGCATATACAATCAAACATACATGAATGTGGAGGAAAACTTGAATAGCTTTATTAATATCAAGAATAGCAAGAGGATTACAACCAATTGTTCTGACCTAGCATCATCCTCCAACAAGAAAACCCTTCTTCACCTCAAGCAAAGCTTAGATCACCCAACACTATGATATTACACCAGAAAACCAACAACACTTCTCTACAAGATACAAGATTCTAGCCTCTGGATCTCTATGATGAGAGATCCATATATAGATGATTGTAGGGGGGTGAGTCAGCTTCTGGGATTTTGTTAGTGTCCTCTCTCTAATAGTTCTTGATTCCACTTGGAGATTGATGGTCTCTTACTCATCCCTGGTCGAAATCAAAGAGGTGAGTGTTAGAGGGGAAGTTTCTGGAAGATTCCATGATCTTCCACCTCGTAAATTGTCCCAGCCATTTGTCCATTCTCGCCCATCGCACCTTACACAGGGGCCATCCAGTATGCATTGCACCCTTTACACTGGGAAGGTGATATGCATCGCACCCTCTGCACTTGGCATTCAGTATGGTCCAGTTTTGACCATCTCTGACCAGTTTTATGTGGAGAACTTCTGGGAGATGATGTAATCAGCTGACCTTGTTCCTTTAGGTAGTGAAGCAACACTTTTAGGGACTTAGGAGCCCTCTGTTTATGGATATTTATGATTGGGGTTGCAGTGCCCAAAAATGTCTATAACACCCAGGTACTTGAATCTGTCCCATGTTGCTTGGCCTTTGAATCTGAGGAGAGCAGTTATGCCATTGAGTTCCCTCTGGTCTATATTCTAGCTATAGACTTCGCTTTTGCTCTCATTGATTAATGCCCCAGAGGCTCTGCAATAACTTCTGAGAATAGTGTCAATGGCTTTGGCTATTCTAATGGAGGCTCGACCAAGGAGAAGGGAGTCGTCAGCAAATAGAGCGTGGTTCAAGGCATCTACTCCATGGGAAAGTTTGAGACCTGGAATTTTTCCATTAAATATTTCAGCAGTGAGTTTACGAATTAGGGAGTCTGCCATTATGATGTACAGGAATGGGGAGAGAGGGCATCCCTGCCTTATACCTCTCTGAGCTTAGAAGAAATTTGTGGGGTGACCATTGACTAAAGGGGAAATCCACGGTTTGTCGATGCATGCTTTAATAAGATTAACAAATTTGGTTGAGAATCCAAAGGAGAGTAGTACTTTGCTAAGGAAAGAGCGATCTACTCTATCGAAGGCATTTGCCATATCTAATTTAATCAACATACCTTTTTCATGCCGCTGCTTGCTTGAGTGTATAGTCTCCTAAACTTGGATTATATTATCCAGAATATGCTTGCCTTCCACGAATCCACCTTGAGGAGAGGAGATCAGTCTTTTTAACAAAGGCTTGATCCGGTTTGCTAACAGTTTGGCTAGAATTTTATATGAGGCATTACACAACGAAATGGGCCTGAATCTTGCAAATGACTCAGGGTTGGTGTCTTTGGGGATTAAAGCGAGGTAAGTAATTTTATGTTTGAGCTATATTTTTATGTCAATTTTATCTTTGAGATGCAAACATTTTTTTTTTCAAATTTTGCATTTTAAAAAAAATTACACAAGAAGAAATTATCACTCTAAACACTTCTTATATTTGTGATTAAAATAGATCAATACTAATCTTTAAAGAAAAACTAATAATATCAACTTGCAATTTGAATATTTGTTATTGAATGATATCTAATTAATTATAGAGCACAAATCCATTCATGCTACTTTACCTAATTCTACACTAATTCTACACTGAAAACCTAAGACAGACCAAATTCATAGTTGAGCTAATTTTATACATTTGTATTTGAAATTAAAGCAATCTTCCATAGAGCACTCCTTCAAATAATTAACATCTAAACCACACTCAATTACTAAATTTATATCAAACACAAAATTGATCTCATGGAGATTCGTGGCATAAGTTGGTCAAACCTTGTACTCCTCACTTGTTTGGCAACACATACTCCTCTTGATATTCAAGGACTTGTACGTTGGCCTCCTGATCCAATATCAAATGCCCAAACTTCTCATAGAGGTTTCCCATGTTAAATTTTCCACTAGCAGACAACTGTGGCAACGTACAAATATATGTATGTTCAGATACTAGTAAAACACACAGGGAAGTAAGTTGTTGCCATGATTATAGAAAAATACCTTGTCATATATGGCATGGAAAACTTTTTTATTAATCGAAGAAGACATAACATTCACAACTTGTAGCCCCCATTCTTCCCACGTGAGAAAAAGATTGAAATAGACAATATGATCTTCGAACACATTGAGGGATGTCTTAACACAAGAATGGATGGAATTTATTTGCGGCATAGTGAAGACGTAGGAAAATACCTTGTTATATATTTTCTTATATATAAATGAATGCTATAAATAATCATGAGGAACCTATCAAGGATGAACTTATTAGAATTGGAATAATCTCAAATCCCTAGGAAATTGGTGGGTGGGGAGTCATGTGGCACGAATATAATTTTTCTAAAACTAATGGACCATTTTGCTATATAAAATTTGGTTATATATGAATGACTGCAAATGACTGCTATAAATAATAATGAGGAACTTATTAGAATTGGAATAATTTCAACATGGAAGAACTTATTAGAATTGCAATAATCTCAAATCCCTAGGAAATTGGCAGGTAGGGAGCCACGTGGCACGAATCTACTTTTTAAATTTATTAAAAGTAATGAACCATTTTGCTAAATAAAATTTTCTTATATATAAATGAATGTTATAAATATTAATGAGGAACCTATTAGAATTGGAATAATATCAACATGGACGAATTTATTTGAATTGGAATAATCTCAAATCCCTAGGAAATTGGTAGGTGGGGAGCCACATGGCACAAATATAATTTTTTATTTTTATTAAAAGTAATGGACCATTTCCCTAATTAAATTTTGTTTATATATAAATGAATGTTATAAATAATAATGAGGAAATTATTAGAATTGGAATAATCTTAACATGGAGGAACTCATTAGAATTGGAATAATCTCAAATCTCTAGGAAATTGGTTGGTGGGAAGTCATGTGGCACGAATGTAATTTTTCAAATTTATTAAAAGTAATGGACCATTTTGCTAAATAAAATTCGCTTGTATGTAAATAAATGCTATAAATAATAATGACGAATTTATTAGAATTGAAATAATATCAACATAGAAAAACTTATTAAAATTACAATAATCTTAAATCCCTAGCCACCTGCCACAAATCTACTTTTTAAATAAATTGTAATTAAAATAAGTCACTACAATTAATATTATTGAAAATCTAGCTCACCATTAAATAAGAGAGATGGACTTGTTCCATCTCGTTCTTGTTCCTTTTCTCATACAAGTATGCATTCAAAGCGTTATACATGCATACCGCGTTATACATGCATACCATTTTGTTACAGGTTAATAAACATTGCACTCGTTATAAATAGTAAGTGTTATTCAAAAAATAAATTTGGATTCAAGAAATATACTCATACCTCATTGTTAAAGAATATTAGTTGTATAAGTAATAAAAGCAGTAAGATGTTTTAACCATATTTGTGTTAACATATTACTTAAACAATAAACAAAACCAACATAAAATTACTAAAATAATAAAAGTATTAAAATAATATTTGTATGTAGCATTTTATAAGTTTATCATTTTAGACATTAATGGCATTCAAAATAATAATTTTTTATATTAATAATATTGATATTAAACACTAATAATACATTGAATAAATATTTATCTAATAATATTATATAATAATATTTTTATAATTAAATAATTTTATCAAATATAATATTAGTCCTTGTCCTCATCTTTTGGTCCAGTTGAGTTAGCTAGTCAAATCTAGTTGTTTCATGGACAAATATAGTCATTGGTCCAGTCTAGTCCGATATAGTCGTTTTCCAGTCATACATAGTCATTGGAAGATCTTCTCTCCCTATTTAACATGCAGTCATGATCTAATTCTTCAACTTGTTCCAATGATGAACCACAGTCGTTGGTGTGAAACACGTCGACAAATTTATTATGATGTGATTTACACCATTTTTTTTTTCTCATAAAACTTGATATGGATCACAGAAGTCTCAATTCAACATATATTTTTTTAAATATTTTTTCAATGAAACGTTATGTTACATCTCCCTCATATTTTTTTAATATTTTTTTTAATGTAACATTACATTACGTGACAACATCTCTCTCATATACTGGGCTATAGAGCAACTCTCGTCACAGTGATTTTTTTATTTTATTTTAAGGTAACGTTACACATATCTTTAACATATACAATATATATTAGCGGACACATAAATAGTAACGTTACACATATCTTCCACATATACAATATATATTAGCCAACACATATATTTTTTTTAATATTTTTTTTAATGTAACGTTATTTTACGTGACGACATCTACCTCATATTTTTTTTTAATATTTTTCTAATGTAACGTTACGTGACAACATTTCCCTCATATTTTTTTAATATTTTTTTAATGTAACGTTACGTACATGACAACATCTTCCTCATATTTTTTTAATATTTTTTAATGTAACGTTACTTTACATGACAACGTATCCATCATATACTAGGCTGTAGAGCACCTCTCGGCACAATTTTTTTTTTTTTTTTTTTTTTTTTTTTTTTATCTTAATGTAACATTACACATACCTTCAACATATACAATATATATTTTCCGACACATATATAGAAACGTTACACATATTTTCCTCATATACAATATATATTACCGACACATATTTTTTTAATGTAACATTACGTTACATCTCCCTCATATTTTTTTAATATTTTTTTATTGTAATATTACAGTAGGTGACAACATCTCTCTCATATTTTTTTAATATTTTTTTAATGTAACGTTAAGTTATGTGACAACATCTCTCTCATATTTTTTCTATTTTTCTTAATGTAATGTTACATTACGTGACAACATCTCCCTCATATTTTTTAATATAACGTTATTTTATGTGACAACATCTCCTCATATATTGGGCTGCAGAGCACCTCTTGACACAAATTAATTTTTTATATTAGCTGACACATATATAGTAATGTTACACATATCTTCCGCTTATACTATATATATTAGGCGACACATATATTTTTTTAATGTCTTTTTAATGTAACGTTATGTGACATCTCCCTCATATTTTTTTAATACTTTTTTAATGTAACGTTGCCTTAAGTGACAAAATCTCCCTCATATTTTTTAATATTTTTTTTAATGTAACATTACGTTACGTTACGTGACAACATCTCCCTCATATTTTTTAAATATTTTTAATGTAACATTACTTTACATGACAACATCTCCCTCATACACTGGGTTGTATAGCGCCTGTAGGTGCAATTAATTTTGTTTATTTTAAAGTAACGTTACACATATCTTAAGCGTATACAATATATATTAGCCAACACATATATAGTAACATTACACATATCTTTAGCATATATGATATATATTACCCGACACATATATAGTAACATTACACATATCTTCCGCATATACAATAAATATTAGCCGACACATATATTTTTTTAATGTAACGTTATTATATCTCCCTCATATTTTTTTAATATTTTTTTTAATGTAACGTTACATTACGTGGCAACATCTCCCTCATATTTTTTTATATTTTTTAATGTAACCTTACTTTACGTGACAACATCTCCCTCATACATTGGATTGTAGAGGGCCTCTCGGCACAATAAATTTACAATTTTTTAATGTATGATATATTTCAAAAATAGATATTTAAAAAAAAAAACCAAATTTGTATTTTTACTTCATCTATTTTACTTATAATCAATTTACAATATAATGCATTTCAAATTTTAAAAATAAAAGTACATTTCAAAACATCAACCATGATTTCTAAATCACATAATTTATTAATCATGAAGGAACTTATCATGGAACTTATTTATATGAACAATTTACTTCATAAGTAAAATATTTCAATGTAAGCTAATATGTACAATGAAAATAAATAAATTTTCATGGTTAAAACATTTATAAGCATTTTAGGTTATGTTATTATTTTATGTTTGAGATATATTTTTCTGTCATTCTTACCTTTGAGATGCAAACATTTTTTTCAAATTTTGCATTTAAAAAAAAATTGTGCAAGAAGAAATTATCACTCTAGACAATTCTTATATTTGTAAATAGATCAATACTAGTCTTTAAAGAAAAACTAATAAGGTCAACTTGCAATTTGAATATTTGTTTTTTCCAAAGAAAAAACAAACTTTTTATTAAAATAAAAAGTTACATAGCATATGCATTAAGCATTCAATTTGGCTTTATGAAAGAAGATCATATAGCCCATACAGTCCTGCCTACAAGAAAAAAAAGGGAATGCCTCCCCAGTTATCAGGAGTGCAGAAAACAAAAAATCCAGCTGGCCTAAGCCTTCCTGCCCTTCTTCTTCTCCGCTTTTCGCCAACCATCCATGTTGCGAGTGGAGTCAATAATGGCAAGCTGGTTTTCTACTATGTTCATTGGCTGTTCCTTTTCTGAATCTGATCCTTCGGGACTGTGAATTCATTTATTACCACTTATTTCCAGCTGGAGTTCTTGTTACTTTTCCTCATTATTCATGTTTTCCTTATTATCTTGAGCTTTATCCTTTGCTGTATTATATTCTTATTGCTTTTCTATAGCTGCCTTCTTGAATGCATCATCTATATTCTGCCATCCTTTCGGCTTCCTTTGTTGTGGCTTGCTCTTGTTGGGGCTTGGACACGCGTTGTATAGATGACCTGTTTGTTGACATCCCCGGTATCTTAAAGCTGTGTTTTCATAGTCCAAGGGTTGTTTCCACTGTGTATTATTGAAATTCAGGATTATGCTTTCAGGTAGTCCTCGGTTGAGATCTACCTCGGCACATATTCTGGCAAAGGTAAATATTCCTTTTAGATGTCTCTCTGCATCTATCTTTAAAATTCTCCCAAAGGTATTTCCAATAGTTGTTAAAGCCTTTTGATGCCAAAAATGTAAGGGGAGGTTATGCAGCCTAACCCATACAGGCATCCTTGATACCACCATGGTATCAGCATCAAAATTAGGAAACCAAGGGGTAATAAAAAGGCCAGCACTGCCCCAGAACCATGGCCCTTGGTTGAGAACTATTTCCTTTTCCTCTTCTGTTTTAAAACTTACTATAAAAAACCCCTTAGGGTATAGGTAGATTTGGCAGTTTTTTGTCCATACTGAATGGATCCATTGATACAATACATCAGTTCTAGGAAAAAAGCCATTAAATCTGCAAATAACTGCATTTTTTTGTAGATCTAAATATATATTATTTACCTTTGGTATATTGATGGAGATAGGTGGGCTCTCTGGAATTTGATCTACAATGTATTACCCTGGGGGTTCAGTGCCAGTTGTGGGGTTTTCCCTTTTCCCTTCACTGCTTCTTTGAAAGACCCTTTTCTTTGTGAGCTAGTTCTAGAACTTTTGGCACCTCCTCGTAATCTCATATTGAGAATGATTGTGGAGCCTGACTTGATGTTGTAATCATGCATGGTTCTGCAGTCTTGCAATGACCTGCCCTCATTTAATAGGTGTTGTTCTCCAGCCGGGTAGCCAGTCTGAACGGTGATATTGTTCTTCAAATCTGAAACCCTGTCGCTGTCATAAGCCCAAATCACGGTTGTGCTTCCTTTTGGCGTTCTAACAAAAATTGGAAAACTAGACTTGGTAATTTGGTTTGGTTTGATTCTTATTAAATCAGATCTATCCAAATCCGTATATGATCTACTTAAAATCTTGATCTTGAAAGGGGTTGTCCAGGGCATAAATTTCCTTGCTGCCGTGATGACACTCGCCCATATTGGACCGGAGATGAATAGGGGAACCTCTAGCTGCAAGAAACATGGGCCCAAGCTCCCGCCCCTTTCTTGTTCATTGACCATAACTTTAAGAAAATGCTAGAGAGTGGCAGTTCGTTCTTCCCCAGTGGTCCGAGGTGGGTCAATGGATAAAACAGACGCACCTCCTTCCAAACCACGATCAAAGAATTAAGTTTTGTCCCAGATCCATACTTTGGCTCTGCTCAAATCCCAAAATTTGATTGCTCGTGTATGAAAAGGCTTCGATCTAACCCCTTGCTCAGAAGAATCGGCATACTAGTTGGTAATATTTTTCCCAGAATGCCAGTTGCAGGAACAGTGGCGAGATCTACTATGAAGGTACCCTTTCTTGTGCTAACTAGCTGGAGAAAGCCGCATAGAATCAGCGCGTGCTCGTTTTGGAAATGCAGATCTGCTACTTTCGGCGAGTTTTGGGGTGATTCAGCCCCTCTTTCGATTTTGCAGAGAGTTGGGTCATTATTGCATGCGTTCAAAAGCTTATGATCCGTCTCCAAAAACTGTGAGCTTAATACGGTGTCCAGGGAATCAAAGAAGTGAATATTTCTGCATAAATTATCAACTTGAACACCCAAGATTTCCATATCTTCGCTAGATTGCGCACAAAGGACCATAGGAGTCGGGTTTCAGAGCCAGCAATCTGCAACTTGAATATTTGTTATTGAATGATATCTAATTAATTATAGAGCACAAATTCATTCATGCTACTTTACCTAATTCCACACTAATCCTACATTGAAAACCTAGGATAGACCAAATTCATGGCTAAGCTACTTTTATACATTTGTATTTGAAAATTAAAGAAATCTTCCATAGAGCACTCCTTCAAATAATTAACATCTAAACCGCACTCAGTTACTAAATTTATAACAAACACAAAATTGATCTCGTGGAGATTCGTGGCATAAGTTGGTCAAACCTTGTACTCCTCATTTGTTTGGCAACACATATTCCTCTTGATATTCAAGGGTCTATAAGTCAGCCTCCTAATCCAATATCAAATGCCCAAACTTCTCACAGAGGTTTCCCACAACTTGTAGCCCGCATTCTTCCCACGTGAGTAGAAGATTGAAGTTGACAATATGATCTTTGAACACGTTGAGGGATATCTTAACACAAGAATGGATGGAATTTATTTGCACTGTAGTGAAGATGTAGGAAAATACCTTGTTATATATTTTCTTATATACAAATGAATGTTCTAAATAATAATGGAGAAATTATCATGGAGGAACTTATTAGAATTGAAATAATCTCAAATCCCTAGGAGATTGGTGGGTGGCTCAATCAATATGATCTTCAAACACGTTGAAAGATGTCTTAACACAAGAATGGATGGAATTTATTTGTGTTTTAGTGAAGATGTAGGAAAATACCTTGTCATATATTTTCTTATATATAAATGAATGTTATAAATAATAATGAGGAACTTATCATGGAGGAACTTATTAGAATTGAAATAATCTCAAACCCCTAGGAGATTGGTAGTTGGGGAGCCACATGGCATGAATATAATTTTTCAAATTTATTAAAAGTAATGGACCATTTTGCAAAATAAAATTTGCTTATATATAAATGAATGTTATAAATAATAATGAGGAATTTAGTAGAATTGGAATAATTTCAACATGGAAGAACTTATTAGAATTGCAATAATCTCAAATCCCTCATAAATTGGTGGGTGGGGAGCCACATGGCATGAATCTACTTTTTCAAATTTATTAAAATTAATGAACCATTTTTCTAAATAAAATTTTCTTATATATAAATGAATGTTATAAATAATAATGAGGAACCTATTAGAATTGGAATAATATCAACATGGAGGAACTTAATGGAATTGGAATAATATCAAATTCCTAGGAAATTGGTAGGTGGGGAGCCACGTGGAACAAATATAGTTTTTTAAATTTATTAAAATTAATGGAACATTTCTTTAAATAAATTTTGGTTATATATAAATGAATGTTATAAATAATAATGAGGAAATTATTAGAATTGGAATAATCTCAACTCTTAGAAAATTGGTTGGTGGGGAGCCATGTGACAAAAATATAATTATTGGAATTTATTAAAACTAATGGAGCATTTTGCTAAATGAAATTTGCTTATATATAAATGAATGTTATAAATAATAATGAGGAACTTATTCGAATTGGAATAATATCAACATGGAAGAACTTATTAGAATTGCAATAATATCAAATCCCTAGGAAATTGGTGGGTGGGGAGCCATATGCCACAAATCTACTTTTTAAAATAAATAGTAACTAGAGTAAGGAACTACAATTAATATTATTGAAAAGCTAGCTCGCCATTAAATAAGAGATATGAACTTGTTCCACCTCGTTCTTGTTCCTTTGCTCATACAAGTACACATTCAAAAGCGTTATAAATGCATACCATTTTGTAACAGGTCAATATACATTGCGCTCATTATAAATTGTAAGTGTTATTTAAAAAATAAATTGGGATACAAGAAATATACTCATACCTCATTGTTAAAGAATATTAGTTGTATAAGTAATAATATTAGTAAGATGTTTTTGTCAATCACAACAATAACTTAATAATTTAATTTTAAAGTCATGGTTAAGTTAGACATTAAATTGTTGTATAACACTATTTGTTTTAAAGTTATAGTTAAGTTAGACATCAAATTGGTACATGAGGTCTCTTTATTCGTGATATAAAAGATCCACCTCCATGAGCAATTTTCCACTCATGGAGGTGGATCTTTTATCTCACTAATAAAGAGACTTCATATACCAATTTGATGTCCAACTTAACTATAACTTAAAAATAAAAAAATGTATACAACAATTTAATGTCTAACTTAACCATGGCTTTAAAATTAATTTATTAAGTTATTACTGTGATTGTCAAAAACATAATCACAACAAAATCTTACTGTTATTATTACTTATACAAGTAATATTCTTTAACAATGAGGTATGAGTATATTTTTTGAATCCCAATTTATTTTTTAAATAACATTTACTATTTATAGTGATTACAATGTATATTGACCTGTTACAAAATGGTATCCATGTATAACACTTTTGAATTCATACTTGTATGAGCAAAGGAACAATAACGAGAGTCCATCTCTCTTATTTAATGGCGAGCTAGCTTTTCAATAATATTTTTTTTTGCTGAAGCAAGAGCCAATCCTTCTATTTCATTAGTACAAAAAAAAGTTACATAATATACAAAAATCAGTCCATTTACAAGAACTCCAGAAAATGATTCCCTTACCAATAGCCAAAACCCACCTACCATCACTAGACAACACCCTGTAGGAAACATTCTCAAAAGTCTACATCACTCACCCCCAACTACACAAACTGCGCCAAAGAGTGGGCAAACCCACCTGGCCCCAAAAAACAACCCGTAGCATCTAAACAGTCGATCCAGGCGGCTGGATCCAACGGCTAGGAACCATATCGCTCCACCAAACATGACCGAACGATAGTGAGCGATGGAGGGTGGTATTCAAATCTTCCCTCTGCCACATTTTGAAGACTCTATGGAATCGCTTCCGAAAAACTAAAACCACTTACCATTCAATCGACATGCGATCACCTGGAAACCCTCTGAGGCGAGGTTTTCCAGCTCGAAAGCTAAAAGGGTGTAAATTTCGACAACCGGAAAAACAAACCTCCCACCAAACCTAATCTTAATACGGAACCTGAATCCGAGACTTGATATGGAAAATGACTCAACATGTTGCTGTCTGAAAACCTGGGGACTCCTGTTGACTTACTCCAGGGAGAAAAGTGGTCGATCTTTACTTGCCACCTTCCCAATATATAACGAGAGACAGTGGAAGCTCTAGCTAGGAAAAATCAATTCATGCTTGTCACCCTTCCTCGATATCGAACAACTTCTCTGTCCTTTGTAGCTTGTTCATGGCAGAGAGCCTTTAAACTGTTCTAGGGCATCTCCTGCCACTTTTTCGCCATCCCGTATTCAACATTATTCACACCCAGGTTAGCCAAAATGTCTCCTAGCTTATTGGCATTTCGACGAACATGGTTGAAACTAACAATACGAAGTCCCTGGAGGTGAAATTTAATTCTTTGGTAAACCTAAATTTGTCTCCAGTGATTTGAGACTTTCTCCAATCTAGTACCATAGCTGATTCTTTCCACAAAGTTAATGGTTATTTCTGAGTTCGCTTTGACTTTTGAGCTATGGTTCTGAATCATAATCTCTAGACATTGCTCCAGAGCCATTAATTCCACCATATTTTTGGTGGCTCTACCTAAATGGTTGTGGAAGATTAAGATGATACAACCCTCTTCATCTCTTAAAACTCCTCCAAAACTAGCTATTCCAGGGTTGTCTTTTGAGGCACCATCAATATTGAATTTCATATAGCTTTTTGGTGGAGGTTGCTAGAAATCCTTCTTAATATCCATAAGTATATCCTTTCTTTTTAGTCCTTGAGGAATAAACTCTTGCATTCCCAGAAGCCTGAGAGTTCTTAGCTCAGTATTTGAGGGTGTATTCTTTGGGATGTTGTGAACTGTGGCGTTGAATGTCTCCCTGATCTGTTTCAAAATCAAATCGTATAGCCACTAAGGGTTGGAATTTTCATTTTTGAAAATTCTTTTATTCCTTTCTTTCCACACATTCTAGATAATGAAGCCTGGCATGAAGGCCCAGGCTGAGTTAAGGAATTCATTCTCTGAAAAGTTCCTTCTCCACTTGTTTAGGGTATTTGTGATACTTCCTTTGTCCCTATCTGTCTGTTGGAAAATGTTGGAGAAAGAATCCCACAGCCAGGTGGTGTAAGAGCAACTGTTGAGAATGTGCTCCATAGTCTCCTCCTGTTTTTCACAAAGTTGGCATCTGGAAGGTCCCAAAACACCCCTTTCTCTAATATTATCCCAAGTCAAGATTTAATTATGATGAACCAACCACATGAAAAGCTTGATCTTCATCCAACCTTTGTATTTCCATAGGTGCTGCCAGGTTTTGTCTGGAACGCTGGAATCAAGCCCAAGGAGAAAAACTTTTGCTTCCTTTAGATTGAAGGTTCCTTTATTGTTGTTACCCCATCTCAATTGATCTTGCCCCTCTGTAACCAAGATCATCCTTTGTTTTAGTAAGCTTCTCAGTGCCTTTGCTTTTATTTTTATGGGGCTATTATCTCTACAATCGATGTTTCTCCAGCTTCTCCACTTTCCTGGTATTTGAGAAATATCCCAGAAATCCTTTACTTTTTTGAACCCTTGGGAATCTGTTTCCTGCTTGAGGCTTAAAAAATCCTCTTTTAACAACATTGGTTCTTTTTGCCATTTGTGCTCCCAAAAGAGTGCTACATCACCTGTTCTGATTTCCCAGAAACTGTTTTTATGCACTATGCTTCTATTATCCCAGGCTCTGTTCCATATGTAAGAGCCCTTTATGTTTCTAGACATTCTTATGAGATCATTAGTGTGCCAAGAACTGACATATTTTTCTTTCTAGATTCTTGCCCAATGGGCTTTTGGCTCTTGAACCCATCACCACCAAAGCTTGTCTCCTAGCACTTTACTAAGAATCTCCTAGTCATCTAAGCCAAGACCCCCATGGCTCTTGGGTTTGCAGATTTTATCCCAGGAAACCAGGGCCCATTTCTTCCTTGTTTACTCATTACCCCACAGGAAATCTCTTTGAATATTCCTGAATTGCTCTAAGACACCTTTGGGAGCTAGGAGGGCTGATAACATGAAAACTGGGATAGATTGCAGAATAGCCTTTGTCAATACCAACCTGCCAACCAGGTTCAAGGCTCTGATGGTCCATTTTTTAACTTTATCCTACAACTTATTTAGCACTGGTTCCCAGATACTTTTGAGCATTGGTTTGGCCATGAGAGGAACTCCCAAATACTTTTAGGGGAGGGAATCCCTTTGGAAGCCGAGGATTCTTGAGATATTTCTCTGAATATCAATGCTAATGTTTAAGAAGAAAAAAATTGATTATACCTATGGCCATTACAAATACATTGAGGATTTGATTGTAGGCTTAAGCTTCTTTGACTGTGGGGATTCCTTGCAACAGGGTATCATCTACAAATTGTTGGTGCATCAGTGCCTAACCATTCTCAGTTAATTGAAGACCCTTGATTTTGCCCATGGCTTTGGCATGCTTAATAGACCGACCAAGTCCTTCCATCATGAGGATAAAGAGAAAGGGAGAGAGCAGGTCTCCCTGCCTAAGGCCTCTAGAAGGAATGAAGATCTCTAAGGGAGAGCCGTTAACCAAAATTGAAAAGCTAGAAGTACTCACTAGAGCCATTACCCATCTGACCCAATTGTGATCGAACCCAAAGGCAGAGAGCACCTTCTTGATGTAAATCTCTAGAATATGTAAAATAATTATTAAACATCTAGTATAATCTCCAAAAGAAAATGTTGTAACTTGGTAATCAAGTTTGATCCTTGGGTACCCTGATGAATGAAGGAATACTCATATGGAGCTGGACCATGAGGACGTTGATGGAACAAGAAGGTCATCATGACGAGGTAAGTTTGATTTTAATTATTGTTGGTTATCTAGTTAACATATTATTTTTCCACCTGGAAGAATGTTGCATGAATACATGATGACGGTTAAAACAAGTTCAACTATATGAATGGAAATACATTAAGAATGTTGAGGGAAACTCAATATCTGGTACCTGGCATCTATGAAGTCAAGATGTGTAACAACCCTGGTAAAAAACCCATGTAACAAAGCTAATAAAGGAAAAATAATAACCATGGTGATGAGACACATATTCGAAGATAAATTTTAGGAAAAAAACATAATGATGGGGATCACTTGTGATTAATTAATTGCTAAGGAAATTGAAAAAGGTAATGGAAAAGGCTTCGGAATGGCATGAGACATTAATTGGAATTTTATATATGAAAATAATGGAATTTAGGAGAGAAGGAAGGTCAAAGGTCACAAGTTTCATGTGAGGAGGAAAAAGAAGGAAAATAATGGAAATTGAAGAAAATAGAGGCCTCATTGATAAAAAGGCTTCTGAGGATTAGTTTGCAGACTTTTTTCAATTCAATTTTGGACCTATTTCTCTATTATCTCTCTCTCATACTCTTGGACAGATTTTTCTTGGAGCACTCTTGAGGGAATGTGACATACTTAGAGCTTTGGAGCAAGAAGGCAAAGGAAGAGTAGGAAACCACAAGAGGACATCAAGATCGATAGCTACAACAGGTTGTGCTTGTAGGCACTGAGTTTCATGTATTATTTCCTTACTAGTTTTGACATGCATGGCATATGCATGTGGTGTCTTGGTTATGATATGTCATTGCCATGGAGGATTTCCTAGATAGACAGTGGTTTTCTCTAGCCTTATGATTTTTTGGCTAACCATGGTGTTGTGGGCTTTACTTTTAGTTTCTGGTTGGTTCTGATGTTCCTTTGGCTATGGGTTGATTTATTAGTTCCTGGAGCCTTGGTTGGACAAATGCTCTAGAGCCTTGTAAAAACTTGGGTTGAGTTATTAGTCTTGGAGCCTTAGTTGGAAAAATTCTCTAGAGCCCTTGGTGGGTTGAGTTAGTAGTCCTATAGCCTTGGTTGGACAAACTCTTTGGAGCCAGTCGGCAACTATGGGTTGAGTTAGTAGTCCTGGAGCCTTGGTTGGAACAAATATTCTAGAGATCTAGACAGCTTGGGTAGAGACCCATTTGGTGATGGTTAGTGATGTCTGACCGTGAGGTGGAATCATTGGTTGAGGGTTGAGGTGTTTGGTCTCTATAAGCCCCAGTTTGGTTTTGTTGGATGTGTTCCATGAGATCCCACATTCATGCTTGGAATATGGCATGGGGGTGGCTATAGGAAAGAGAGATTTGGTTTAGCTTAGTCCATGGTTGGGTTGTTTGTGGAAGTCCCATACTAGGTTGGCCTATGCATTCATTAATAAGAACTCCTTCTCCTTGGTATTTTATGTGTGAATATATTGGTTTATGTGTGGTTTTTATGGATGTTATATCCTTGTTACTTCTGTTGGTTATATGTTGGTTATGAGCATGCTTTGTGACAATGATGATGTATGGATCTCATCATGTTTTGATTAGAAAATGAATTAATAATGAATATATGATTAAATAGATGATAATGCAGCTAATGTGATAAGGCATCAATTCTTCTTAGTGATTCTTAGATAAGTATGAGACCCTTATGCTCATATTTGTTGTTATGACTTGTAGATTGCGTATTTATGACATGTTTGACAAAATTCCTGTAATGGCTAGTATGGGTCCAGCCAAGTATTTTTTCAAGTATTTGCATTTGTATCATTGTTTCGATGTTACTTTTAATTTCTAAAAGTTTCATGAAGTTGTGGACATTGGCCTGAGATCTGGCCCTGAAAAATTGGCACAAAATTTGGGGTCACTGACTCTAAACTAGTTCAAAAAGACCCTAGTCACTTGCATGTCCTTGATGTAAGAGTGACTAGAGGGACCTAGTAGCATGAATGCCCATGTCTTGGGAGCCTCTAAGGCTCTAGGTCAGTAATATGTTGGTGTTGAAATATGGAAACAAGAATATTCCAATTTAATTTGTCCTTGAATTAAATTGTGAATTAAAATCGAATTTAGTCTTAACAGTTACTTGGAAATAATTAATTAATTTATTTTAAATTAATTGGTTGGAGAAATTGAATTTAGAAGTCTTTCTGAAGTCATGCAAGAGTTATCCCTTAAATTAAGGAGATAAGATTGAGTTATATTTGAGTTGTAATTAGTTAACTTAGTTTACTGAGTTAAGTCTAGTTAAATTAGTTCTAAACTGTTTAAGGAACTAATAGTGAGTTAATAGTTAGTTGATGCATTAATGCACTCAACTAGCGCTACTCTAGTTAACTGAAGATTCCCTCATCAGAAACTCATGCATGCATATTTTGAGAAAGACCTAGTTGAGATTAATTCTCAAGGATAGTGTACTATCAATTGCATGTGTTTTCTCATGGAGAAAACTCATGCATGCAATCAAGGATTCATCCTTGATGATTGTGCAGTTTTGAAGGCTTGGTTTTCCACTTGGTAATAGCAAATTCATCCACAAGGAACATCGCAAGGAAATAGGAGCTTGGAGGGCAGAGAGGAAGGCTGGAGAGAAGCCAAGATTACCTGTGAGCATCTGTGAGGATTGTACTGAGAGATAGCTAGTTGTGAGAGCTAAGGCTTTGTATACTTCCTATGTATTTCCACCATGTATAATAATACAATAGTGTGGGGTTTTTAGCTGTGGTTTTCCCCAAAGTATTTTCATGTGTATTATGCCATTGATTCTTCTTCTTCTGGTTATATTGTTTAGCTCGACCTTTAAGCTTCTGCAAATTGATAGTAGAAGTAGGTTATAGTATTCTTCTTTGATTTATATTGCATTATTGGGTTAACCTACACAAATTTTCTACATGGTATCAGAGCTGTGAACAATATACTAAGAAGAGAATTCGAAGTTTGAAGTTTGAGGTTGCAGGTGCAAATCTAATTCATATCATACTTCAAGTTTGGCCAGTGGTGTTCTATGGCTTGAGACTCAAGTATTCCTTGGAAGGTAGCTCGAATTACATAGCATGAAAAGATAGAATGGAGGCTGTATTAGAAGACAGTGGCTTGAAGGAATTCATTGATCAAGAAATCCCAAAGCCAGCTTCAACTAATACACAAGACTTGGTTGAGTGGAAGAAGTGTCTGGTGAAGGCGAGATGGATCATCCTTGAGAGAGTTTGAGACCAGATTGTCTCTAGCCTCCATGAGAAGGATACTCCATTTTCAATGTGGAAGACATTGAAGGACCTCTACTAGAACAGTAGAGATCAGAAGAAATTGGCGCTCAAGGATAAGCTTTGAAGAATCAAGATGGAGAAGGGTGATACTGTTTCCACATATTTGAACAAGCTCACCACTTGTAGAGATGAGATTGGAAGTGTGGGAATAACTACTGTCGATGATTATATGGTCAGCCTCACTCTCCTTGGCCTCCCAAAGAGTTGGAATAGCTACCAGAACTCTATGAATGGAAGGGAGAAACTACTAGATTGGGAACAACTGTGGTCATATCTTATGTAGGAGGAGATCAGGATGAGCACACGAGATGGTTCTTCATCTGAGAATGACGATGAAGAAAATCTAGCCTTAGCAAGTAAGGAAAGGAAAGGGAAGGGAAAGGCTTCCCATTTCAAATCAAATTCTTCTCATGGAGGGAATAAGGGTGACATGTCTAAAGTAAGATGCTTTAACTGCATAAGATAGGACATTATGCGACTAATTTCCCATCGAAGAAGTCCAAGAAGGGATCCTTGGAAGGATCAAAAGGTGAGACATTAGCCTCTTAGTTCGAAATGGACTTTACCCTCATCGCATGCATGGTGTCATCGATGATGGGTTGTGTCTGGTATCTTGACAGTGGAGCCTCATTCCACATGACCAGTGATAAAAATTTATTCAGTGCCTTGGAGGAGAAAGACCTCAAGATGCACATAGAGATGGGTGACGATGGAAGGTATAGTATTTCAGGAGTGGGCACAATTGCTTTTTAGAGGGAGCATAGATCTCCTCTCACCTTGACAAATGTGATGTATGTGCCTGGACTGAAGAAGAACTTGATATCGGTCATGATGTTGGAGGACAAAGGCTACGATGTGGTCTTCAGTAAAGGAAAGGCATTCCTAAGACACATAGCCACGGGTCAAACTAAGAGGATAGGAATTCGGGTGAAAAATCTCTATAAAATAGAGGTATATGATTGTGAAGCATTAAGTACGAAAGAAGAATTGGTGCAAAGCCAAGACATTGGCGAGTTGTGGCACAGGTGGTCGGGCCATTTTCATCATGGGGCTTTGAAGATAATGCAATAGATATCTATAGGACTTCCCAAAGGTAAACTTGAGCATGTTGACACATGCAATGGTTGTACCTTGGGAAAGTACACCAAGTCTTCCTTTCATGATCGAGACAGTAAAGCAGAGGCTATCTTAGAGAAAGTTCATACTGATTTGTGTGGACCATTCTCGATGGCATCCACAGCGAAGAAAAGGTATTATGTGATTTTCATTGATGACTATTCTCATAAATGATGGATTTATTTCATGCAAAAGAAGGACAAAACCTTCACAAAGTTTTGTGAGTTCAAAGCTTTGGTCGAGAAAGAGTCAAGGAGGAATATCAAGGCCTTGAGAAGTGACGATGGTCAAGAATATGTCTCTCAAGAGTTTAAGGATTTTTGTGCAGTGGAAGGAATTAAGCTAGAGTTGATGGCACCTCATAACCCACAATAGAATGGGGTGGACGAGAGGAAGAAAAGAACTATTGTAGGGGCAGCACAGGAAATGTTGCATGACCAAGGCCTACCACTTCACTTGTGGGCTAAGGCATGCAACACAACCGTCTATTTGTAGAATAGAAGCCCACATCGCATACTTGGGATGAGGACACCAAAGGAAGCTTTATCCCGTAAGAGACCAGATGTGGGTCACTTGAGGATCTCTGGCTCATTGGTATATTTCCGTGTGACAAAGGACGCATGGAAGAAGCCTGAGCCGACAACAAAGTTGTGGATGTTTTTGGGGTACAATGATACACCTCACAACTATCGGGTGTAGTTTCCTACCAGTCATGAAAATATGTTAGAAGGCCATGCGAGTTTCCCTTGAGAGGGAGCTCCAACTACAGGCTCTAGAGGAACTGTTGGTTCCTAAGGAGTAGGAGCCTCAGACTGATGTAGAGCAGCCACATGTAGAGGTTCTAGGAGTGGAGACATCCACTCAAGCAGAGTCTTCCAAAGATGGATGTAAGCACACAAGAAAAGCTGACATATTGTTGGAGGATGTGAGAGAGAATGTGGGAGCACAAAATTCTCAGCGCTGACAGAGGAGGTTGCCTGAGAGGTACACTGAATACATGGCCTTTGTTGGGGAATGTGTTGATACCGAGCCATCTTCCTTTGAGGAAGTAGTGTAGTAGCTGATTTGGGTTGATGCTATGGTGGAGTAGTATGACTCCATAGTTCGTAATAGTGTTTGGGACGTGGTTCCGAGACCGGAGAACAAGTCAATTGTGAGTTCCTGTTGGCTTTACAAGGTAAAGCAAGTTGTTGATGGTAGCATGGAGAAGCATAAGTCAATAATTGTTTCCCATGTCTTTTCACAGGTCGAGGAGGATCATGTTGTTGTAGTATATATTTCGATAGAGGAGAAAGATACTGACATTTTGACAAAGGAATTATCAAAGTGTAAATTCGAGTTCCATAGAGATAGGATAGGGGTGGTAGATAATCGTTTTCTCGTTAAGAGGGACTGTTGAAATATGGAAACAAGAATATTCCAATTTAATTTGTCCTTGAATTAAATTGTGAATTAAAATTGAATTTAGTCTTAACAACTACTTGGAAATAATTAATTAATTTATTTTAAATTAATTAGTTGGAGAAATTCAAGTTAGAAGTCTTTCGGAAGTCATGCAAGAGTTATCCCTTAAATTAAGGAGATAAGATTGAGTCATATTTGAGTTGTAATTAGTTAACTCAGTTTACTGATTTAAGTCCAGTTAAATTAGTGCCAAACTATTTGAGGAAATAATAGTGAGTTAACAGTCATTTGATGCATTAATGCACTCAACTAGTGCTACTCCAGTTAACTGAAGATTCCCCCATCAGAAACTCATGCATGTCTATTCTGAGAAAGACCCAGTTGAGATTAATGTTCAAGGACAATGTACTATCAATTGCATGTGCTTTCTCATAGAGAAAACTCATGCATGCAGTTAAGGATTCATCCTTGAGGATTGCGTAGGTTTGAAGGTGTGGTTTTCCACTTGGTAATAGAAAAACATCCACAAGGAACAACGCAAAGAAATAGGAGCTTGGAGGGCAGAGAGGAAGGCTAGAGAGAAGCCAAGATTTTCTATGAGCATCTGTGAGGATTGTACTAAGACCTAGCTAGCTATGAGAGCTAAGGCTTTGTATAATTCCTATGTATTTCCACCATGTATAATAATACAATAGTGTGGGGTTTTTAGCTGAGGTTTTCCCGAAAGTATTTTCATGTGAATTGTACCATTGATTCTTCTTCTTCTAGTTATATTGTTCATCTCGATCTTTAAGCTTCCACAAATTGATAGTAGAAGTAGGTTATAATATTCCTCTTTGATTTATATTGCATTATTGGGTTAACCTACATAGATTTTCTACAGTCGGGTTGCCTAAGGGGTTGGTCACCTGGAGTGGTAGATTAGCTCCTGAAGGTTCTATAGCATGTGTAGAAGGCCAAGTTGTTTGTATTTTGTCAGTTCCACTTCCTTAAACGTACATGGGGAGTTGAATCATATCATAGTAGCCTCTCATGAAATGTACCCCAGTGGACTAGTTAAGTTGGGTAAATGTGGGAGGAGGGTGTTATAGAGTGGTATCAAAACATGGTTCACCCCTTGGACTGGATGGGCAGTGTGGTGATCATGCATTCATATTGGGTGCATATGTGTTCTCTATGCTTTTGGTCTATGTATTTATTGTGTATGCATGGTGTTGGTTGTGGTTGCATTTGTTGCCAGGTGAAATTGGATGGCGTGTTGTTGGATGTGTTTGTCATGAGTATAGGTCGGTTATGCACTAGTTATGCATGTCAATGTTTGTATGTATTGTGTATGCATGCATTTTTTATGTATGTTGATTATGCATACATTGACATGGTTATAGTCGTCGTGCGTGAGGTCATGGTATATGCTCAGTATAGTCACACACTGATGACTGCACTGCGATTAGGATGATATCTATATGTTTTTATGATTATGTTTATAAATGTATTGTGCTAATCTATTTGATATTGCAGATGATATATCCTCTCCATAACTATATTGAGGTATTTTGATTATATTATGTTCTAGTTTGGATGGCATGGTATACTTGCAGGAAGAATATCAAAGATGACTAGCAAGATGGTAGATTATAGTTCTTGAGACTCTTCCTATGGATAAGATGAGCAGTGTGGTGTTGGGCACTCTACTAATTTAGCAGACACATTGAGAAGCTTGAAGGAAGAAATAAAGAGTTCCAAAGCACTGAACGACAGAATCATTAAGGCACAAGGGAGACAAGTAGAAGTCAATGCAATAATCCTTCAAAGTTTTTCAGAACTACAGAGATAGGGACCACTTCAGATTAGCCATGAATAAGAGGATAGGATTAATGGGGTATGTGGAAGTAGATCTCATGGTGGGAACAGGTCAGATAGATATGACATGATTAAATATGGCAATTTCTTGGATACTCTAGATAGGAGAGATGATGGACACATGTACTATTCTAGTTTTGGTTATGACAGGTATCATGATCATCATCTTTATCATCCTTATAGGAGGAGTGATAGGGGATATTTTTTAGATGAGTTAAAAAGAAAGAAAAGCCACCCACATTTGATGGGGAAATGGAGAAGTCATAACATGCATAAGCATGGTTGCTTGGTATGAATAAGTTCTTCAGGTTGCATGATTACTTAGAGAACATGAAGGATAAAATAACTACATTCAATCTTAAAGGTAAAGCAGATATTGGGTGGGAAGATGTAAAGAAAGTCATAGGTACTTATGAATATGAGTTGACTTGGAGTGAGTTTGAGAGACCATTCAGGAAGATCTATCAAAGAGATACTATGACGACATGGCAAAAGAATTCTATGAGCTAAAGATGGGACCTATGACCGATGAGGAGTACACTAGCAGATTCTTGGAGTTATTGAGGTATGCGCCTTCCCTCAAGGAGGAAAATTCTAAGATTCAAAGATTCATAAGTGGGTTTTCAGTGGCATTCAAGGATATGATTGAGTTTAACAAGCCTAGATCATTGGAGGAGGCCATCCAAAAGCTAAAGCATTGTTTTGAGAAATTAAAGCGCATATCTAAGACTAAGCCAAACTATAAAGGTAAGGAAATGAATAAAGAAAAATGGGACAAGAAGTGAAAAATACCTCAAGCTACTTGTAATAAAAAAAATGTAGCGTCACCTGAGAAGTTTAATGCATTTGACAAAGGACAGGGATTTCAGTCTAAGAAGAAAAAGGTTGATGATAGGGAGCCATTACGGTGTTGAAATTTTGGAGGAGATCATCGTGGGAGAGATTATACACAACATCAAGGTGGTAGACCACAAATCTATAGTGCACAGGATGCATAGAGTGTAGGGGAAGTTGGATATACTATTCCACAAATCTATGCAGCCTTGGATAATAGGCAGGAAGATCATCAAGCATCTATTATCAAGAGGGATGGTAAGATTTGTGATCAAGTTATTTCTATTTTGATTGACCATTGATCTAATTATAGTTATGTTAGTCCTAACCTGATGGATAAGTGTGTTTTGAATAAAGAAGTTCACGCAAAATATTGGTTAGTGCAGTTGGCTACAAGTACAAATAAGAGAGTTCATCATTGGGTAAGAGCTTATGCATTTCAGTTGAATGGTATGACTACATAAACACATTTGAATTTACTTTCATTGCAATCATATAGTATGTTGTTGGGTATGGAGTGGTTATATCTTCATAGTACTAAAGTGGATTGTTATGAAAAATCCATTGACTGTTTGGATGACAATGGATAACAAAGAGTCTTGCACGGTAAGAAGAAAGAAACGTCGATTAGAATAGTGACAACTATACAGGCGAAGCACAACCGTAGGAAATGGTGTGTGTTATTTGCAGTGCCTATTTCCAGTGACAAAGATAAGGAAATTGAATATGTGGATGTCTTGAGTAGGTACCCCGTTCTACAATAGTTTCAGGATGTGTTTCCGATAGATATTTTAGAGTTACCACCTCACAGGAAAGTATAATTTTCTATTGAGTTGGTATTAGGGGTAGCACTGACTTCAAAAGCACCATACAGGATGAGCACACCAAAGTTAGTAGAGTTAAAGTTGCAACTGAAGGAAATGCTTGACAAGGGATACATTAGGCCAAGTGTATTGCCTTGGGGTGAACTAGTGTTGTTTGTGAAGAAGAAGGATGGTACTCTTAGGTTATGCATTGATTACAGGTAGTTAAACAAAGTGATCTTCAAGAACATGTATCCTTTGCCAAGAATTGATGATTTATTTGATCAGTTGAAGGCAGCTGTAGTGAAGGCAGCTGTAGTGTTCTCAAAAATTGATATGAGATCAAGATACCATTAGGTATGCATCAAAGATGAAGATATATACAATATCGTTTCCAGACTAGGTATGGACATTATGAATTTTTTGTAGTTCCATTTGGTTTGACTAATGCTCCAACTAAATTTATGTTCTTGATGAATAGTGTGTTGTATCCTTCTCTAGAGAATTTTCTTATTTTGTTCATTTAAGATATTGATATATTCGAAAAATGAGGAAGAGAATGTCGAGCATTTAGCAACAGTGTTGAGATTACTAAGAGAGCATCAATTGTATTCTAATCTTAGAAAATGAAGTTTCTTTCAGACAAACGTACACTATTTGGGGCATGTGGTTTCCAAGGAAGGCATAATAGTGGATCCAAAGAAGATAAGTGTTATCATGGAATGGGAATCTCCTAGAAATGTGCATGAGGTAGGATCATTCATGGGTTAGTAGGTTATTATAGGAGGTTCATCGGGAACTTCTCTCGCATTTATTATCCAATTACACCATTGCAAAGGAAGGGTAAGAAGTTTGAATGGATAGAGGAATGTGCAACAAGTTTTGAGCAGTTAAAGGAGTTGTTGATGAATGCCCTAGTGTTAAAAATTGCACAGCTGGAAAAATAATTTGTGGTTTGTATAGATGCTTGCAAGAGATGACTTGGTAGATTCATTATGCAATAATGACAAGTAGTATGCTATGAGTCAAGGAAATTTAATGAGCACGAGAAAAATTATCTGGCACATGATCTTGAGTTGGCAGTGATCATACATGCCTTGAAGATGTGGAGGCATTATCTTCTTCACAGACAGTTCATCTTGATGATTGATCACATTGGATTGAGATATTATTTGACCAACTGAATCTGAATTCCAGGCAAGCTAGATGGTTCAACATGATCAGTTAGTTCAAATTTGAGATCAAGTATATTAGAGGTAAAGAGAATAGGGTTACAGATTCTCTTAGAAGGCGGATACAGGTAAATCACATAGAAACTATGAGTTCTTATGGGACATATTTGCATGATCGGATCTTGCAGGCAAGTCAGTAGGATGACATGTATAAGGAGCTTATGCACAGGTTACAACATAGTATAGGTACATGTATAGGTGCAGGTACCTGTATACAGAATATAGACTATCGTCTTACATCAGATGGCTTGGTCAAATTTAGGGATAGGATATATGTGCCAGATAACAATGAGCTCAAGATGATTATATTGAGGGAATTTCATGATAAGATGTATTTAAGTCACCCATGATATTAGAAGACGTTGAAAACAATGAATAAGTTTTATTATTGGTTGAATATGAAGAAGGACATGAAAGCGTTTGTGGCCAGATGCTTTGGATTTTCAGCAGGTAAGATAAGAGTTTAAGCATCCAGGTAGACTACTACAACTGATTGTGATTCCAGAATGGAAGTGGGAGGTCATTCCTTGGAATTTATCACAAGTTTTCTGAGAACATCTGGACATCATGATTCCATCATGGTTGTGGTGGAAAGGTTGAAAAAGGTATCACACTTCATTCTAGTGATGTCTGCATATTTAGCTAATGATGTAGCACATGTATTCATCAGAGATGTAGTGAGGTTGCATGGTGTACCGAAGAATATTTTGTCAGATGGGGATGCCAAGTTCACTTCTAGGATTTGGAAAGAGTTATTTGCAGTTTTAGGTACAAAGTTGGCCTTCAGCATACCATATCATTCGTAGATAGATGGATAGATAGACAGGGTCAACAAGATATTGGAGGACATGTTGAGAATGTATGTGATGCACTAGCATCGGAAGTGGGAAGAGTATATTTGTTAAGTTTAGGTATGTTCTATGCTAGAGAAATTTATTTAAATTTTCATAGTTAGCAATCACATCAGCATTAGAATAAACTGCAGATAGAACATAAATATAAATCGCAAAAGATAAGCCAAGGCAAGAGGACACAAGATATGGCGCGAGCCAGGGACAAACCCCACAATGTGTGGGGAAACCCTTTTATCAAATCTTCTTTTATCCTCAAAGTTCAGCAGAGAAAGCGAGAGAGTACATTTACAATAGAAGTCAATACTTTGACTTATGATATCTATAGAGATCAGTTGAAGACATATTGCTTCAACTGATTCTCTAAGGTAACTTCTTCACCTATCATAGTCCCACCTTTCATCCATTTGCTGTACCATACACGTTGTGGCTCTTCAAGACCAAGATATCAATCCTCCTTTCTGTTGCTGCTGAGGTACAGTGGTAACGTTCCTTCTTTTGTCAGGATTGTCTCTAGGATCATGATACCCATCAAGTTACAGTTCTCACTGAGGTTTCATATTACTGTACTTCTACTTAACCACAAGTGTTGAGCCATTGTACTTATCACCAAGACTGCTATAATGATACCATCTATGACTAGTATGCCGAAACTGTAGTATGCTAGGAGAGAATGTTGAGACAGAGATGGTGACATGTCTAGACTACAATCATTCGTTGTTGCAATTCTTTATGTGCGAAAGTTAAGACTCCAACTCACTACGGTGACACCATCCACTGCTCCATGAGTTTGTGACTACACCTTAAACCTAGATGGTGCATACAAACCCTACTGCAGCTCCTTTCTTCGTGATTGTGGCTCCTACAGCTTTCCTCTTTATGACAGTGGCTCAGTGTGGTGCGTATATAGTCATGACAACGTATAGACTGTGAATATCTTCAATGCTATGCGTAGGATAGCGTATATACTGTGAATATCTTCATTGCTATGTGTATATATATTCTACATTGCTGTGCATATACTGTGTATATATTCATTGTTGTGCGTATATATATTCTCCATTATTGTGCATATACTGTGTATATCTTCATTGCTGTGTGTGTATATATATATATATATATATATATTCTCCATTGTTGTGCGTATACTGTGTATTTCTTCATTGCTGTGCATATATATATTCTCCATTGTTGTGCATATATTGTGTATATCTTCATTGTTGTGCGTGTATATATATATATTCCATTGCTATGTGTATGTTGTGTATTTCTTCATTGTTCTGCGTATATATATTCTCCATTGAACAACGTATCAGGGTATCACATGAACAGAACTGCGTTTCTATGCCTGCGGTTCTTTCTTGACTCACAACGTTACCACTGCGGCTATCATGTATGCTTGTGGCTCTATCTCATAATTTCTCTCTCTACAACAACTACCCTTTATGACTGCAGCCTGCGTGGATAAGCCCTACGTATACGAGCTTATTTAGTCAATGTGTAAGGCTCCAAGGACAGCAATATTAAGGCATCCCTTGACTTCGTCTTGGTTCTATCTAAACTGCGGCTAGGGCATCATACACTTAGCCCAGTGTATTCTAAAGTGACTCTCCTTCTCCAAAAACCCAAGACATGGAGAGGAGATCACATGAGGAGTGTGTCTTGAAATGACTTCAAGTCCTCTATATTTATACCAAAACATATATGATGGATAGTCATGACGTTTGGGCTTCTTGAGCCTACGTAGGAGCTGGTCGGCTTGATAATAATTACATAAACAAAATAAATTCATATCTCCATAAATACTTATCGGAACCGGATGATCTTTGGATCAATCCTACACCTCTAGAAGATAGGGATCCAATAAAAATATCAACTACCATAAATAAGCCGACCCACATGGATTTTGGCCCTAGTTTCCAATTTAATACTCCCTCTCAACTAGGGAGAACTCCATCCGGTGATCCATATGACCAACTGTACTATCTCGGCCACTAGTGCCTTGCACTGCTCTGCCTAGCTCTGCTGGCTCTGCTCTGCTTTGCTCAGCTCAGCTCTGCTTGCTCTGCTTTGCTCTGCTAGCTCTGCTCAGCTCAGCTGGCTTTGCTCTGCTCAGCTCAACTCAGCTCTGCTAGCTCAGCTCTGCTGGCTCTGCTCTGCTCTGCTCATCTCCGCTGAACTATGAAGAAGAAGAAATTATTGAGGATTTATCATACTGACTCAAAGTCAGTCTCAGAGTATGTACCACTGGTCCTAGACTAGTCTCAACCAACCCGAAGTCAATGTCATAGTGAGTACAACTCCACTAGTCCTAAACTAGTATCATCCTCCACTGACTCAAAGTCAGTCTTAGAGTGCATACCACTGGTCCCAGACCAGTCTCAGCCAACGCGAAGTCAGCTTCATAGTAAGTACCACTCCTACCACTGATCCCAGACCAGTATCGCAGTCTTAGAGAGTGTACCACTGGTCCCAGACCAGTCTCAACCGACCTGAAGTCAGTGTCATAGTATGGTACAACTCCTACCACTGGTCCCAGAGCGGTATCATTGATCCCAGATCAATGGAGGTCATCCTAGCGTAGGGAGTACGGTAGATACAACGATGCGTCCATCGATACTACTATGGTCCCTAACTTCATTTCCCTACTCATTGATCAGATGAGAGGTACTTCCCATGAGTCCCAGACTGCATGGGTAGGATGCCTCGATAGGAGAACTAATCACTCCTGTCCTCACAGGAGAACACATCAATCCTGCATCAATCAGAGTGTGTACCATTGGTCCCGGGCCAGTCTCAGCTAACCCGAAGTCAGCTTCATAGTAAGTACCACTCCTACCACTGGTCCCAGACCAATATCGCAGTTTTAGAGAGTGTACCACTGGTCCCAGACCAGTCTCAACCGACCCGAAGTCAGCGTCATAGTATGTACCACTCTCACTGGTCCCAGACCAGTACTGCACTGACAGAAAATCTGTCTCAGAGTATGTACCACTGGTCCCAGACCAGTCTCAACCAACCCGAAGTCAGCATCATAGTATGGTACAACTCCTACTACAATCACCATGGAGAACACATCAATCCAGGATGCCATGGGGAACACATCAATCCAGGCCTCACAAGATAACTAATCATCCTGCTACACAAGAGAGCGAATCATCCTGTTCCACAAGAGAGCGAATCATCTTGTTCTAGTGCGCACCAACCAGGGGAGGGTGAGTCACCCTATGGTCGTATGTTGCTCCAGTAATAACCGCAAGCCCTCAGAGCTCCTAGAGCTCAATGAATGCAACATGCAAGACCTTTCTACAAGGGTTTCTTACCGACTCCAAGTTGTTTGGGAAAATCACAGATTAGATCTTTCCTCGGGGCTTTGACAAGGTGTATCAACATGTACATCATCTTAATGCGATGGAGCCTCCTTGCTCATCAACTTGCCATATCCCAGATGATGTCTATCTGCTGGAGCAATTGTTGAATACGAGATTCCTCCATAATCGAATCCCACCTCTAGTTGTCATAGAGAGTCACAGTGGTATTCATCATGTGTACAAACATCTCACTGAAGAGCTTCAACAACCAGACTGCCTCATAGAAGGCCATACTATCAGTAATGTATTCTGCCTTGGTGGTGCTTAGAGTCACCGACTTCTGCTTCCTGCTCATCCAGGATATCGAGGTAGTTTGCAAAGAGAAACAACATTGAAAAGTGCTCTAGTGATCCTCCATACTGCCTTCCCACTCATCATTCAAATAATCATGAGGTTTCATATTTCCAGCAGAGTATCTCAATTCATGAGAGATTGTGCCCTGAAGATATCTTAGAAGATTCTTGGCACCAATCTAGTGAGGCTCAACCAAATATGAGCTCACCATGCTAACTGCAACATAGATGTCTAGACGGAGGTTCTCCAAGAACATCAATGCAAATGAGTTTATGAAACTCCAAGGCATTTCCCAAATCTGGTTCGACGTCATTACCATATAACCTCTAAAAGTTAAGATCCTCGAGGCAGTCACAAGCTGGCAGCTTATCTTCTCACATTCAGAATCCAACTCCCTCTGTCTCCTATAAATGAGAGGGTCTGCACCTGTTAGATATAGGTGCCGGTACGAGAGGTTTATCATCCACAACCTTCGAGTAATGGTTTGGATTGGTTACACTCTGAGTGAATCTCTGCTGCATTAGATAGCTATCAATCCTTTCATACTATGCTCAAGGTGATTTTGCTTCAAGCCATAGAGGGCTTTCTTCCACCTGTATACATGAGATTCCCTGATCATTATTCTCAAACTCCTCGGGTTGTTCCAAGCCTGTGGACCTGTCGCATGAGGGGAATGGTCCCCTTATAATATTTTCCTTCGGTACATTTCAGACATGTACCTTCATGCTCCTTTTTGAATTCAAGCATCCTAGTCACCATCTGACTCATAGACCTCTGGTGCTGAGTCAAAGGACATGGTCCCCAGTGGACTTCCTGCAACTTGATACAACACTGAACTCAAAAACATCTTTGAAAAATCTATTTTCAAACACGTACCTTTCCATCGATAAGTTCCATCTTGTAATCTTTGACTTCCATTTCCGAGATGGACATCAGGTTCTTCTTGGGATCAGGTACATAAAAGAGATTCTAGGGTTCCTTGCTTTCGAGGAAGTGTCGACCATTTCCTTGATGACCTGCATTACCAGTCATTCCTTTGATCATTGAAGATGTCCCAGGAATGATTTTTATCTTCATCAAGAGATGTGTCTCTGCCATTCGGACACTCCTTCACATAACGACTGAACTTATTTCAATAAGGCATCCACCTTTCCTTCTACCCTTAGATCCAAACTTCCCAATGAAGTGATCTTTAGATGGGTCATCAGAAACTTCCGCTACGCCATCCAGATAGCATTCTCTTCTTCGACTTCACCCTAGGTGAATTATGAGGAACGCATTGATCCTTCTGTCTTGTCCCAACTGCCTTTGGTGATTGCTCTTTCAGTCTTGCTTGGGCATTGTGTTCACCTTCACTCTGATACCATGTTAAGTTTAGGTATGTTCTATGCTAAAGCAATTTATTTAAATGTTCATAGTTAGCAATCACATCAGCATTAGCATAAACTACAGATAGAACATAAATATAAATCAAAAAATACAAGCCAAGGCAAGAGGACACAAGATATGGTGCGAGCCAGGGACAAACCCCACAATGTGTGGGGAAACCCTTTTATAAAATATTCTTTTATCTTCAAAGTTCAGTAGAGAAAGCGAGAGAGTACATTTACAATAGAAGTCAATACTTTGACTTATGATATCTATAGAGATCAGTTGAAGACATATTGCTTCAATTGATTCTTTAAGGTGACTTCTTCACCTATCATAGTCCTGCCTTTCATCCATTTGCTGTACCATACACATTGTGGCTCTTCAAGACCAAGATATCAATCCTCCTTTCTATTGCTGCTGAGGTACAGTGGTAATGTTTCTTCTTTTACTGGGATTGTCTCTAGGATCATGATACCCATCAAGTTACAGTTCTCACTGAGGTTTCATATTACTGTACTTCTACTTAACCACAAGTGCTGAGCCATTGTACTTATCACCAAGACTGCTATAATGATACCATCTATGACTAGTATGCCGAAACTATAGTATGTTGGGAGAGAATGTTGAGATAGAGATGGTGACAAGTCTAGACTACAATCATTCATTGTTGCAATTCTTTATGTGTGAAAGTTAAGACTCCAACTCACTGCGGTGACACCATCCACTGTTCCATGAGTTTGTGACTACACCTTAAACCCAAATGGTGCATACAAACCCTACTGCAGCTCCTTTCTTCGTGATTGTGGATCCTGTGGCTTTCCTCTTTATGACAGTGGCTCAGTGTAGTGCGTATATAGTCATGACAACATATAGACTTTGAATATCTTCAATGCTATGCGTATGACAGCGTATATACTGTGAATATCTTCATTGCTATGTGTATATATATTCGACATTGATTTGCATATACTGTGTATATCTTCATTGCTGTGCATATATATATTCTCCATTGTTGTGCATATACTGTGTATATCTTCATTTTTGTGTGTATATATATATATATATATATATATATATTCTCCATTGCTATGCATATATTGTGTATTTCTTCATTGCTGTGCGCATATATATTCTCCATTGTTGTGCATATATTGTGTATATCTTCATTGTTGTGCGTATATATATATTTTCCATTGCTATGCCTGTACTGTGTATTTATTCATTGTTGTGCGTATATATATTCTCCATTGAACAACGTATCAGGGTATCACATGAACAGAATTGCATTTCTATGCCTGCGGTTCTTTCTTGACTCACAACATTACCATTACAGCTATCATGTATGCCTGTGTCTCTATCTCATAATTTCTCTCTCTACAGCAACTACCCTTTATGACTGCAGCCTGCGTGGATAAGCCCTACGTATACGAGCTTATTTAGTCAACGTGTAAGGCTCCAAGGACAGCAATATTAAGGCATCCCTTGACTACGGCTTGGTTCTATCTGAACTGCGGCTAGGGCATCATACACTTAGCCCAGTGTATTCTAAAGTGACTTTCCTTCTCCAAAAACCCAAGACATGGAGAGGAGATCACATGAGGAGTGTGTCTTGAAATGACTTCAAGTCCTCTATATTTATACCAAAACATATATGATGGATAGTCATGACGTTTGGGCTTCTTGAGCCTACGTAGGAGCTGGTCGGCTTGATAATAATTACATAAACAAAATAAATTCATATCTCCATAAATACTTATCGGAATCGGATGATCTTTAGATCAATCCTACACCTCTAGAATATAGGGATCCAATAAAAATATCAACTGCCATAAATAAGCCGACCCACATGGATTTTGGCCCTACTTTCCAATTTAACAATATTCCACCGGTTGAGTTCGCTTACAACAATGGGTATCAGGAATCTTTGAGGATGAGTCCATTTGAGGCATTGTATGGGCGAAGTTGTAACACGCCCATCAATTGGAGTGATCTAGTGAACATGGTGTTGATTGGACCAGACATGTTGACAGATATGGAACAAGAAATGGAGGTAATCAAGAATAATTTGAAGGCAACACAAGATCGGTAGAAAATTTACGCATATCAGAATAGGTTGTTTAAGAAGTTTCAAGTTGGGGAACAAGTGTACTTGTGTATCAATCCCAAGAAGAGCTACTTGAGGATTAGATCATGTGCCAAGCCTATTGAGTTTCTTCAAAGGGTTGGACCAGTAGCCTATCAACTTGCACTACATCCCATAGTGAAATTCCATGATGTTTTCCATGTGTCGTTGCTTAAGAAATATGTTAAAGATGTTGATCATGTGATTGTCTAGTCTGTATTGCAGGTGGAACCAAAAGGATAATTCTAACCAGAACCTCAATTAATTTGACATAAAAATATGATCATGCTTCAGAACTAAAAAATCGAGAAAGTTGAAGTGCAGTGGAGGCACTTTGGACCTAATGAAGCTAGCTGGGAGATGGAAGATTAGATGTGGGCTACGTATCCTTCTCTATTTGCTATTCGAGTGAATGTTTTTGGATATTTTTTGGTATATGTTTAGGTATGATTTATTGGTATATGTACATATGTGTATGGATGTAAATACTTCCATGAGTTATGTTATAAAGATCCAATAAGCGGTATGGGTATCATGTCATTATAGTTGTCATGTTGTTATGTTGTCATGTTGGTTGTTTCCCAACAAGTTGATCATTGTAAATGTTGCAATGAGCTAACTTATAAAGATCCACGGAGAATATGTTTTTCTACAATAGTTTTGTTGGTTGTAGGTGTCGTTGAAAACCAAGGAAGGTGTTCCCCCAAGGGGGAGGGTTCTGTAACATCCATGGTCAAAAATCCATGTAACAAAGTTAATAAAGGAAAAATAATAACCATGGCGATGGGACATGCATTCCAAGATGAATGTTGGGGATCACTTGTGATTAGTTAATGGTTAAGGAAATTGGAAAAGGCAATGACAAAGGATTTGGAAAAGCATGAGGAATTAATTGGAATTTTATTTATGAAAATAATGGAAATTAGGGGAGAAGGAAGGTGAAACACCACAGGTTGCATGTGAGGAGAAAAATAATTGAAATTGAAGAAAATAGAGGCCTCATTGATAAAAAGGCTTCTGAGGATTAGTTTGCAAGCTTCTTGCAGTTCAATTTTGTAGTTCCCTCTCTATTCTCTCTCTCTCATTCGACACTTGGAATTTACTTGAAGTAATCTTGTAGTAGTGTGGCATACTTGGATATTTGGAGCAAGAAGGCAAAGGAAGAGCAAGAAAATGTAAGAGGACATTGGGATCGAAAACTAAAACATGTTTTTCTTGTAGGTACCGAGTTGCATGTATGCTTTCCTTGCTAGTTGTCACATGCATCACAAATGTGTGTAGTTTCTTGGTTATGATCCTTCATTGGCATGGAGGATTGCCTAGATTGATAGTGGTTTTTCCTATCCTTTCCATTTCCTAGATAGTCATGGTGTTCTATGCTTTACTTTTGTTTTCTAGTTTGTTCTTATGTTCCTTTATCTATGGGATGAGTTATTATTTCCTAGAGCCTTAGTTCGATAAACACTTTGGAGCCATGTAACAACTTGGGTTGAGTTACTAATACCGGAGCCTTGGTTGGACAAATACTCTGGAGCCCTTGGTGGGTTGAGTTACTAGTCCTGGAGCCTTGGTTGGAAAAACAATATGGAGCCTGACAAAAATTATGGATTGAATTACTAGTATTGGGGCCTTGGTTGGAAAAAACGCTTTGGATCAGAGACAGCTTGGGTAGAGACCAATCTTGTGATGATTAGTGATTTCCAAGCGTGAGGTGGAATCACTGGCTGAGGGTTGAGATGGTTGTCCTCATGAAGCTTTGGTTTGGTTTTGTTGCATGTGTTCCATTAGATCCCACATTCATGCTTGGAAAATGGCATGAAGGTGACTGGATAAAATATATTTTTGGTTAAGATTAATCTATGGTTGGGTTGTTAGTGGAAGTCCCATACCTAGTCAGTCTATGCATTCATTAATAAGAGATCTATCTCCTTGGTATTTTATGTGTAAATATATTGGTTCATATGTGGTTCTTATGATTGTTATATCCTTGTTATTTATGTTGGTTATATGTTGGTTATGAATATGATTTATGACAATGATGATGTATGGATCTCAACATGTTTTTATTATAAAATGAATAAACAATGAATATATGACCTAATAGATAATAATGCAACTAATTTGATAAAGCATCAATGCTTCTTAGCGATTCTCAGATAAGTATGAGACTCCTATTCTTAGATCTATTGTTATGACCTATAGATTGCATATGTGTGACATGTTTGATGAAATGCTTGTCATGCATAGCAAGGGTATAGTCAAGTTTTTGTTTAATATTTTCATTTGTATCATTGCTTCAATGTTACTTTTCTTTTCTAGATGTTTCATGAATTTCTAGGTAGTGGCCTGAGATCTGGCTTTGAAAAAGTGACATAGAATCCAGGGTCGCAGGCTCTGAACTAGATAAAAGATACCCCAGATGCCTGAATGTCGTTTCTGTGAGAGAGACTAGAGAGCCCCATTCACATGCATGCCCATGTCATGGGAGTGAATGAGACTCTAGTTTAGTAAGATGTTGGGTTTCCTTAGGGGTTGGTCACCTGGAGTGGTAGATTAGCCCTTGGAGATTTTGTTGGTTCCACTTCCTTAACTATACAAGGGGAGTCAAATCAGATCATAGTAGCCTCTCGTCACATGTTTACCCTAGAGGACTAGTTAACTTGCATAAATGTGGGAGGACGGTATTACAAGATGTGCCCATCTTGGGATTGAAAGCTAGGAGTGCAAGAAGATAACCCAAAGGTAAAAGGAGGCCACTTTCACAAGGAAGCTATGATTAAATTGAAGTTTGGAAAGGCTCAATGAAAAGCCTTCATTTATGATGTCAAATATGAAAGTGATGAGTAAGAAAAATGACTTGGATCCTATCACAAGATTAAAGATTGAATATGGTTCCATGATACCTTGAAAGGAAGCAAGATTGATATCATGAAATGTGAAGAAAAGAGGGATCCAAGAAGATATAAATAACCAGTAGCTAATAATATTATGAAGACAATATGGAAATCTTGTAGAAATGAGTTTCCAATTAGAAATAGAATCAAGAATCTCCTCTAGATTTGAGAGGGAGCCAGAGAGTCTCCTTGAATAGGAGCAACGATGTATTCCCTGGTCAAAAAGGAATAAGGATATCCTCTCTAGATGAGAGGGAATGATGTTGGACAATACATGTAAATTCTCTTCTACATGTGATGAAAAGATAATGTTGGAAGATTGGATAAGCATATGTGGTTTCCTTGAGGATATAGAATCCAAGAAAGGAAAGGTACTAACACTCTTTTTTGGATAGGAAAGGTACCTAAGAGAAGAGTGATCGAAGAGGACCGATATTATTTGAGGACCCAGGATTGGAGATCCAAGATAATAATATTCCTAAAAGGACATACCTTGTGGACATCCAAATGGGGTATTTACCTTGTAGAGTGTTTTAGTGGCTACAACCACCCTCCAAAATTTTACCTATGCTTCGATTTTGGAGCCTACCTTCCTATCCGCAGGAGCTTATCTTTCACTATTGCAAGGTATTAATGCTTCGATTGAGACTTATATTTTTCATTTATACTTGTGTTTTATTGTTTCTACATTTAGATGATCTTTATAAGTCACAAGATAACCTTCTGACTTGGTCACATGACAATTTTGGGCTTGCCTCCAGAAATAACACAATCCTTGAGTGTAGTAAGCCTTGATGATTGGAATTGCACAGTTCTGACTAACAGTCATCCTTAGGCTCAAAAACTATGTAGTCATGGAAGGAATCCCAACAATGAGCCTAGAAACTTTGTAATCCCTCACTGAGATCAAAAACTTGGCATTGCAATGCACCAGAAAATTGCCCAATTCCCCAGAATTACGTAATATTTCCCAGCCACTTGCATGGAAAGTGTCCATGAAAAATCAAGAAAGATAAAATAAAAAAGAAACCATAGGAAATACAGATCTATTATTAGTATTCTGAAGGAGGCACATTCGCTATTTTTAGAAACTTCTGCCAATTGTCTCTTTTCCCTTGATTTTAGGCATGTGTGTCATAAACCCTATTTCGCTCAAATCTATTTAATCGACGCCTTTATAGATCATTTTCACATTTGATCTTGGAGCTCTAGCATTCCCGAGGAGATTAAGGAACCTTCGGTGCAATCGTCGTTACTTTTCCAGGTGAGTTTCACTTTTGTCATCTTTTGTCGCTTTTTTCACTTTTTTCCATTTCATTTATGTGATTTTTGTTTTAATTATTTGTCTTTGTAGTTGCTGGTGTTTAAACTTATTTTAAATTGTAAAAGCGTTGTTCTAAGTTTTTGTTTTCCTTTCACAAGTGTGGCATCATTTTTCCTTTTTAGCACCGACGGTCACTGTTGTAGAATTCTCCTCACATACATGATTTTCCTTCTGTTTAATTAGTTATTGCAGTTAATCTACATTGATTTACTCATACTTATTTTTGTACTTAAGATCACATCATCACTCACTTCTACTCGTTTTTCACACTTCCACCAGGTAGATCTACACTTGCTTTGGCCAAATATTTCCTCTCCCAAATGGGCACTATGAAATCCTAAGGCTCAAGCCACAAACTAGCCTATTGAATTGCATAGTGTATAGTACAAGCTGGCTCCAATTGCACACTAAGAAACTCTGAGAGTCAACCTATCACTTTGGTCACTAAGACTACGTAATGTGCAATCTCTCCCAGTCTCTACCTAGGCTGGTGAGCTTCATCCTTGGTTGTTGGGACTGCGCAGTGCACAATTCCCATAGTCAGCCAGTCCCCCTTGTTCATAAAAAGTGTGCAATCATTCTCTCTAGTTACCGGATTTGTTTCTTGATCATGATTTGAAGGTATATTTGTTGAAGCTAATGTTTTCTTTCCATGAGTGTGCTTTCTGTCCCATAAGTACTATTGAGCCTCAAAATTACTCTTTCCCTAGCAACTCTTCTCATTCCTTTTCTTTGTTTTTCCATAAGAAAGATGCATTCTCATCACCAATAATTGGTATATACTGTCTTGAGGAGGACATTCAGTGATTTACATATTATGCTTTTTATGTTTTGTTGTTTGAATAAATTTTTGTGTATTAGCTACGGAACGTAGCCTATTATGTAACTAACTGGTTGTTCCGCAACCACCTTCATGCTCTAACAGGTTCCAGGTGTCAGAAGGAGAAACTAGCCACATGGGCAGCTTGGAAATCATCATGACATCAACCCTGTCCTATTCATTCAGCCCAGGTCGAAAAAGAAGATGGCGTAAGACTATGGTTAATGGATAAGTCAAACACAAAGAGACCGAAGGTAACATGACTCTATTTCATGGTTAATTAATGAATTTCAGAGTGATGGGAAGTGCTATACGGAGCAACTGCCTATACCTATGAACTCCAACAACCACCAGTACAAACGAATCCAACAACCACCATGTCTTGGATTTATTTCTCCAGCAGCTGAGGAAGAAATTTCGTATATCTGCCTTCTACGTGTTTGGTTGTAGCATGCTTTTCTCCACAAATAGTTATATGATTTTTTTTATAAATACCTGTGTAAGGGACCGAAGAAGTTATTAGTAATAGTAACATTTTTATTGTGAAATCGAAGTTTTAGAGTTTGTAATTTCTGGGAATTTTGTGTCCCTATTTTAATATGAGAAGAACACATGTTTTTATGAGCATCTCAAGGATTTTTCTTGGGGTTGATTGAGCAAGTGTAGCCTAATCAGTTGCAGAGGGCCCCTGCACTGAAGAAGGTTTCATTTCATTTTATTTTTCTTCTTCTTGTTAACTGTAAATTCATCATTTTCTTTCTAAAAAAGTGTTTATAATCATTTTCTTACTAACAATATTTATAATGCAATTTCCATCATTTTCTTATTAACAGTGTTTATAATTTAGAGCAGTTTCCATTAGCTTGATCTCTTTTTAGTTTTTATCAGTAGTTTAGAAGATAGAACTCAATGGTGTAATCGTGTTTCTTCAATTAAAAACTAACCTTGTTTCAAGGTGAGAGTAGGATTGAAGAATGATAAGAATACACTGTTGGATAGTTTACTTCATTCACTATTTTGCGAGTTTAAATTCTCAATTAAATTGATCAATGTCATTTAATGTCTTTGCCATTTCATTTTTAGTTTACTAACTCATGGTGTTAATGAATGTTTATGGAAAACCCTTCAAGTTGATAATTCATCCTTAACTAAGTGGTTGAACATTTCATCTATGCAATGAGTTATCTTGGCATCTCTGTATTTTCTTTCTCTTAGATTAATGAAGTACATAATTACTCAAATCTCATCCCAAGGAGACTTTCTCCCAAAATTGAGAGGCAGAGTAACCAGATATTTCATTTAATTTTATTTCTGTAATTAGTTAGACATCAATTGCAAATTTCACTTTCAGTTTTAATTCATGATTTGGAAATAATGGTGAACTAAGAATAGAAACTTTGTTTTCATTTCTTTTTTACCTTTGCTTCCAAATATTTCTTAGCTCTGTTTTCATTTCTTTCTTAGCTCTATTTTCATTTTTAGATTTTGAGCAGTTTTTAGGAAAGTTAGATTTAGTTTTCATAATTTACATTGTAAATCATTAGGAATTAAAAGACCAAAAATCCCCCCAAAACAACATAAAACATAAAAACAACGAAGTAAGAAGGGTTATCTAGCACAAACAGTGCACTACACTTCATTAGTTTATGATACCCGGATTGATAATTTATGTAGAGCAATTTAGGACACTAAATTGACCAAACATTTTGGCGCCATTGCCGGGGAAGTGTAACTAGGTATCCTTATCTCTTACATTAAAAAAAAATGATATGCATAGAGAAAGAGACTCTAGGGGTAGATTTATATCTAGGGGCAGTAGTTCAATTCCTACAACACCACCTACTCCCCCAAGAACAAGGAAAGATACACCTCCATCCCAAACTCATACTCCCATCCATAGAACACCTGAAATTCCAAAGGTAGAAATTCAATAAAAAGAATCTCCCACTTCATCTACCAAGTCAGTCCTAGAGGAGAAAAATCTTGAATCTCCAACAACAGGAATAGCCTTTTTCACCTCCACAGGGGAGCACATTTTAGTTGAAGAATTAGGAATACCTGGTGAGGAAGAAGAAGTAGAACCTCTCACCCATGTCCCCTTAATAGAAGAACCAGTGGAGGAGAAAGTAACCTTGCAGGTTGAACCTCATACTAACTTTAAGGAAACTATAATGGCAGAAGAATGTGAAGATGGGGAATTCAGTCTATTTGGAGGGGGTAGAGAAAGAGGTAGAGGAAACAATGGAGGACGTAGAGGAAATAATGGAGGAGGCAAAGGAAATAGGGAAATAAATAATTCTTTTGGATTCCCTATTCTGGATGAGGAAACAACTGCCACAATGAAAAATATATCACCTTCTGTCCTCCCAAACTTCCATGGGTTAAAAAGTGAGGATCCTGAAACATTCGTATTTGAGTTTGAAATCTTGTGCAGAACCTATGACTATCTAGAAGACTCTCAAAAACTCAAATTGTTTCCTTCAACACTAAAAGGGTCTACTTTGAAGTGGTTCATGGGGTTAGTGACTCGGTCCATTAGAACATGGAATGACATTGAAAAAACGTTTTTGGATAGGTACTTGGATTATTGCATGCCTACCAATCATAAAGATGAAGTGTTCAAAATGATGCAAAGAGAGGATGAAAACTTAGAGGATTTCATTGAGAGATTCAACTATAATTTGAAAAGAGCAAAAATGGATAATTTAGATGAAGATACCTTGAAATCTCTTTTATTGAAAGCCATTAGAGATGAGTGGATACATATCCTTAACATGATGGGGAAGGGAGATATCTCTCAACTCCCATTAAATGATATAGGAGAATTATGTGTTCATCTCTCAAGAGGGAAATCTAAAACTAGGAAAGGTCCAAGATATCCTTCTCTTGTTAGAGTAAGCAAATATGCAACTAGATCTGTACGTAGGCAAGAAATTGGTAATATGTTTGATGAATTTAAAATTGACATTCTAGGGAGTCTTAGTGAACAAATAGACACCCTTAAATTACAAAACAAGTAGAAATTTGAGGCTGATGTTTTAGCCATTTTTTGTCCAAAACGTAAAAAAAAACATGCTCTAAGATAATTTCCTTTGGATGTAAAAGCTGTACAAACTTGTATGATTTGCTCAAAAAGCCATGAGACCAAGGGTTGTCCTTCAATTCCAGGTCTTAAGGCTATCTTTCAATAAGAAATAGTCCCAAATTTTGCATAACCTCTTTTTTTTGTTGCTAGAAAAGCTTGGCAGGGGCCACAAAATCAGGGATTTAACAATCAAATGTATCTTCAGCCCCCACCAAATTGGAATTCTTGGCAGCAACCCTGGCCTCAACCTCAATCTCAATCTCAACCTTGTCCTCAACCTCAATCTCAATCTCAATTGTGGGCACGAGTACAAAATCCTTATGGGATATTTTCTCAATATTATCAATATCCTCCATCATATCAGAATTATCCTTCCCCACACATTCCACAACAAAATCAGTAGCCAAAACTTCAAAATCAGAACCCTCAACTTTCATTACCATTTCCACAACAATCTCCACAACAAAACCAAAATCCTCAACTCTTACTGCCATTTCAGCAGAAACCAAATCAGCTACCTGCCCAACCATTACCAAACCCCAATAATAAAAATCCTCAGAATGCTTACATGGTAGAATGACAACAATTTTGAAATTACATGATCACTCCTCTAGATCTTAATGATGTTCAACTAAGATCTGATAGGATATTAGAAAAGGAAATACCTTCTGTAGTTATTCAGGAACAAAATAGTTTTGAGGAAGATTCTCTAAAGGTCAATACAAGTTTTGAGGGAACATCTCTCCAAAACCAAAACATTGAAAAAGAAAAACAAAAAGAATCAGTGAACACAACTCCTATCATTGAGCAACCAACACCTACTTCTACACCTCCTTTTCCTGAAAGATTACAAATTGATAGAGGAGTAGAAAAGCAGATTATGTTGCCCAATTATGATTTTCTAGATGAATTGAAGAATGCCTGTATCAAAATCCCTTTGCTACAAGCCATTAAATAAATTCCAATTCTAGCCAAAACAATAAAGGAGTTAAGCATAAAGAAACTAGGAAGAAAACAAAGGAAATAAAAAGAATTCACCTGGTAGGAAAAATAACATACATAATGATGGGAAAAATTGCCATACAAAATATTTGGATCCAGGAAGTCCAATTGTGAAAACACATATCAATGGAGTTGAAATTCCAAATATATTGATTGACTTAGGGGAAACAATAAACATCATGAGCAAACAAACTATGGAGCAGCTCAAGTTTCCTAATCTTCTTTACACACCTACCTTACTACAACTAGCAGATAGATCAGTAATCAAACCTGATGGAGTGTTAGAAGATATTTTAGTATCCTTAGATTCTTGGGAATATTCTATTGATTTCATGATCTTAACTCCCAAGAACAATCTAGGAGGACATCCACTCATATTAGGAAGACCTTGGCTGGTCACAACTGATGCTTTTATTAGTTGTAGATCTGGTGACATGTATGTTTCTGATTGTAATTCAACAAAAAAAATTACTTTATATCCTCCAGCAAAAGAAATCATAGAAACATATGACAAAGAATGGATTGATGATGAAGATGATATTCAGCCTCTCTTTACTATTTCAAATATTAGTGGAGATATTCAAATTTTAAATACAATAGAAAATTTTGAATCATCTTCAAAATATGACCATGAGCAATTTCAAGAAAAATATAATGTTGAATATTTGTCATCTAGGCAGATGTCTCTCTATTCTATGGAAGAATTTGGTAGCTCTGCAATTGAAATTTTTCCAGGTAGAACATTGAACATCAACAAAAACTTGGAGAAACTACAACAAGAAGAGCTAATCAAAACATTACAAAAACATTCTGCTGCATTTGCATGGGAATACACCGACATGAAAGGCATTAATCCTAAGACTTGTATCCATCACATCCACATTGAGGAAAATGGTAGACCTATTGGACAACCTCAGAGAAGGATGAATCCAAATCTTAGGGAGATTTTGAAAGAAGAGCTCCAAAAATTACTGAATGTAAACTTCATTTACCCAATTTCAGATAGCCAATGGGTTTCTCCTTTGGTAATTATGCCTTAAAAGAATGGTAAATGGAGGGTGTGCATTGATTATTGAGAACTGAATAAAGCAACCCTTAAAGATCATTTTCCTTTGCCTTTTATAGATCAAGTGTTAGATACATTAGCAGGTAGAAGTATTTCTCATTCTTGGATGGTTTTAGTGGTTATAATCAAATTCAGGTAGCACCTGAAAATCAAGATAAAACCACATTTACTTGTCCATGGTGAACTTATGCCTACTAAGTACTTCCTTTTGGGTTATGTAATGCACCTGCAACATTCCAAAGAGCAGTACTAGGGATTTTTTCTGATCTAATACATGATTGTGTAGAGGTATATATGGATGATTTTACAGTCTATGGGAATACATTTGAAGAAGCTTTGGAAAATTTGGAAAAAGTTCTTAAAAGATGTAAAGAAACAAACCTTTCACTAAGCCATGAAAAATATTTTATGATGTTTACAAAAGGTATTGTTTTAGCACATCACATTTCAGGATATGGGATTAAAGTTGACAAATCTAAAGTTGAAGTCATCTCTAAATTATAAATTCCAAATTGCCAAAAGGATGTTAGAATTTTTCTAGGATTTACAAGATACTATAAAAGGTTTATAGAAAATTTCACTAAAATAGCATCCCCACTCTTCGAATTTCTTACCAAAGATTATGAATTCAATTGGAATTTTGATTTCCAATTGGCAATTGAAACCTTAAAAACAAAAATTTCTGAAGCAACTATTTTAAGAGGTCCAAATTGGAAATTCCATTTCCATATTTCAACAGATGCTTCAGATACAGCTCTGGGAGCTGTATTGGGACAAAAAGGTTTGATTCCTTATGCTATTTACTATACAAGTAAGAATTTGCCTCCCATTGAGTTAAATTATACTATGACTGAAAATGAATTTTTATTTGTTGTTCATGCAATTAACAAGTTCATACACTATATAACAGGCTATGAAACCTTTTTTCATACATATCACTCTGCAATTAGATATTTAATGAATAAACCTATTACTAATGGTAGAGTTACAAGATGGATTTTACTTTTGCAAGAATTCAATGTTACTGTGTTAGATAGACTTGTAAAACAAAACATAGTTGTTGATTTCTTGTCTAGGATTGAGAATATCAAAGAAGATTCTCTAGTTGAAGATAAGTTTCCTGATGAATATCTTTTTGCAGTAAGTACTCAAACTCCTTGGTTTGCAGATATTGCTAACTTTTTTATCACAGGAAAGTTAACTTCACATTTGTTTCCTAGAGAGAAAAGAAAAAATATTCAGGAAAGTGCAAGATATTCATGGATTACTAACAAATTGTATAAATCAAGCCCAGATCTTATTATCAGAAGGTGTGTCAGGGAAGATGAAATTCTTGAGATTCTTAAGGCATGTCATGATGAGCCGTGTGATGGACACTTTGCTGACAAGAGGACAACCTATAAAATCCTTTCTTTAGGATATTATTGGCCATCCTTCTTAAAAGATGCTAAAGAATATGTCAAGAGATGTGATAGCTGCCAAAGGGTAGGGAAATCTGCTCCGTCAAATGAAATGCCATTACAAATTCAGGTATTCATCAAACCTTTTGAAAAGTGGGCCTTAGATTTTATTGGGCCAATTAATCATCCATATAAGCAGAAGAAGTATATATTAGAATGCACTGATTATGTCACTAAATGGGTAGAAGCCAAATCATTACCTTCTGCTAATGAAAAATCTATAGTTAATTTTCTTTTTGAGGACATCTTCACTCATTTTGGTGTTCCAAGAGAAATTGTGACAGACCAGGGATCTCAATCTACATCTAACATGGTGGAAGGGCTTGTGGAAGAATACAAGATCAAACATAGGAAACCTACTCCCTATCATCTAGAAGCAAATGGTCAAGTGGAATCTACAAATAAAGTGATTGAAAGAATTCTCACCAACACTATGCATCTACATAGAATAGATTGGACAGAAAGGCTTCTTGAAGCCTTATGGGCCTATAGAACTACATGGAGGAACACAATGGGACATACACCCTATGAACTTGTTTATGGGAAACAAGTCTTGTTCTCTATAGAGTTCCAAATTAGAACTTTCAAGATGGCAATCCAACTGGGACTAGATTTATCAGAGGCACAAAACCATATGCTGGAGCAATTAAATGAACTTGATGAAATCAGGCAAGAGGATGTTCAAAGGACTAGTATAATCCAACAACAGAGGGCTAAATGGAATGACAAATATATGAAGGAAAAGAGGTTTCAAGTGGGATATTGGGAGCTATTGTTTGATTCAAAGATTAAAGATTTTCAAGGGAAGTTTCAAACTCGTTAGCTTGGGCCATATGAGATTGAAAAAGTCTTTAGTAATGGAGCACAGAGGATAAGAACAATAGATGAAAGTAAAACTCCTCTTCTTGTTAATGTTCATAGATTAAAGATATATCAGAAACCAATTTCGAAAGAGGAGTTCATTAAGATTTTCCAAGACAATTCTAAAATGAAGCTAGTGAAGAAGAATTATTCTTCTCCACTAACTTAATCTTTATTTTTCCTAAAAAAAAAGAAAAAAAAAGTTGTAAAAGGTTGAAAAGCAATCATTGATTGGCATAATTATACAGAAAATACAGGGTGAAAATCAGAGATTTTTAACACCCTATATTTTCCATTTTCTTTCTGTAATAATTAGTGACAAAAAGCTACAATCACTCTACAGTTTAGATTCTACAAATTCATCATCTCATCTCACCTCACTCTATTTTATTTTTACAGTTTGACTTCATCCCATTATCATATTTCATTAATAAATTTTTCAATTTTTCTTATTATAGTTTTCATTCCATCTTCATTTCATTTATCATCTTGTCTTACATCTCATTTCATTTCACTTACATAGTCACTTCCATTTCATTCATGATCCATAAGCCATATTTCACTTTTTGTTTCACGTTCTATAGCTGATTCTATTCTGAAGCTAATCTGATTATGCAACTACAATTTGTTTATCAGTTTAGGCACAAGTGTACAACTCATAATAAAATCATGTATGCAAGGAATTGAAGAAAAAAAATCAATTTTTGAAGACCAACCATGCTCAAGGTACTTGTGGATCAACATCAAAAAAAAATTAGCAAGCAAAAGGTAAAGGTTCCAAAGGTAAATGCAAAAATTTATTTCAAAAAGCAATTTGAAAAAATAAGTTTGTATAATATGTATAATCACATGTCTCCTTAATCAACCATCATTTGATTTGACCACCACTATGTCTCCTCCATATCTCCCATCTTTAATGACAAATAGTCTCAATGATTATTTCATAACAAATCTCCGCTTCAAACTCCATAACTTGTACTCAAACGATCTTCCACAACTCCACCTATTAACGGTCAAGATGAAGATGTGAACCTACCTATCTATGACTCTCTAAACCCTTACTGTCTATTTATTACATGCAAACTCTTAAGTTTATCTCTCATATTCACGCAGTGATTTCATATACACAGTCTTTCGATTTTCTATATACACAGTCATTCCATGTTTCATATACACACAATCTTTCCATTTTCATATATATGCAATCATTCCATTTCCATACACACAGTCATTCCATTTCTTAAATAGCACTCATTTTATAGACAGTGAGAGTAATTTTTAAGGTTAACCGAAAATAGGGGATATGGGGCTTATTGTCAAGGCAGAGCCTATAGGGTTAAAGTATATGGAGGGGTATCCACAGCTTAAAGGGATGCTACAGAAGGCCAAATGGTTAAATTTTATTGATAAATTCGATGGCTACCATAAGGAAATTACCAAGTGTTTTGCAAGGTCATTTGATGGCACAAAAGTGGAGATAGGAGATATAAAATTTGCAGTCAAAGAATCCTTCATAGCAGAAGCAACAGAGCTTCTGAGACAAGGAGAAAGATGGTTTAAAAATAAGGAATTTCATGGTGAATCTTGGAAAGCGATCCTTAGAAACCCAGGCATGGATGTTACAGTATTTAGGAAGGGAATTCTTATTTCAACACTCAAGAACAAATGGGGTAATATGCTATTGATATTGCAAAAATTCATTACATGTGAAGGAAGATTTGAGTTTATGTATGTTTACCATATATGCTTATTAATGAATTTCTTAGAAAATGGAACCATCAACCTTCCCTTCTTCCTTCTAACTAGTTTGAGAAGGATGGCTACAAATGTCCAAAAAAAAACAGAATTCATAGAAACAACTATGTATCATCATGGATTAGTGAAAATACTAGTTGAATTCCATTTGAAAAGTATAAGGGATACCTAGGAAGATTTCTTGGTAAGAAATTTTTTCTAGGATGCTCTAGAGTCACCTAAGAAAAGTCATGTTAAGAAAAGTAGGAGGAGAAAGATCAGCATTAACATTCAAAACAAATCTAGAACCTCCTCACAAAAGAGTGATGCAGAGACCGCTTCTGAACCAAAGGTTAGAAAGCAGAATAAACAGAAAGGAAAAATGAAAGAGAGAGCTGAAGAAATCAATGAAGGCATTCCTAAACCTTCATCACCAAAAGAATATGAATAGTTACTCTCTGAAACCATAAGCTTCCAAAACCTGAGAAGAAGCTCTAGACTCCAAGGTAAGGTGAGGAAGGTAACATCAAAAGGAGCCCAGTTCATAAAATTAGAGGAAGAAACCCTAGTTCAGTCTCCTGATAGTATTCCACCTGAACACAGTCCACAAAGCTCTCCTCCACAGAATTTTCAAGGAAGCCCAAGCAGAGCTTCTCCTGGCATAGATCTAGTACAACAACAAATCTATGACTACATAGAGTCATTAGAGAGAAAGGGTACCTCAATCAATCTAGGATCCTCAACCAATCTAGAGCATCCTGTCAATCCACAAGAACCTCTAACTAGCTCTCTCAAACAAGAAATCTTTGAGTTAGAGGTTTTGAATAGGCATATTCAAAAAGAAAATGAAACCTTGAGGGAACAGAAAAAGATGGATAAAGCCACTCATGACAACACAATGTTGCACCTAGGATTATGGTACAAGAAAAGTAGGAAGTTGAAGAGAAAATATAGGAATTTGAGTAGAACAATTATCAACCTCAAATACAAACTTCTTATGAATAAGCCAAGGATGGAATTCAGTGCAAGGAGAAGTAAGAAAAGGAAGTTGAATGTGCTGGAAAAAGTGTCAAAAAAATTGCAATAGGAGAAATAAGTTCACATTTTTGAAAATTGCATGGGGGCATGCAATGATTTTACAATGGGGGTATGTTGAGCCTCAAAATTAATCTTTCCCTAGCAACTCTTCTCATTCGTTTTCTTTGTTTTTCCATAAGAAAGATGCATTCTCATCACCAATAACTGATATATACTATCTTGAGGAGGACATTTAGTGATTTACATATTATGCTTTTTATGTTTTGTTGTTTGAATAATTTTTTGTATATTAGCTACGGAACACAACCTATTCTGCAACTAACTGGCTATTCTGCAACTACCTTCATGCTCTAACAAGTTCAAGGTGTTAGAAGGAGAAACTAGCCACATAGGCAGCTTGGAAATCATCATGAGATGGACCCTGTCCTATTCATTCAGCCTAGATCGACAAAGAAGATGGCATAAGACTATGGTCAATGGATAAGTCAAACACAAGGAGACCAAAGGTAACAAGACTCTGTTTCGTGGTTAATTAATGTGTTTCACAGTAATGGGAAGCGTTATCCGGAGCAACTACCTATACCTATGGACTCCAACAACCACCTATACAAACGAATCCAACAGCCACCATGTCTTGGATTTATTTCTCCAACAGTCGAGGAAAAAATTCTACATATATGTCTTCTACATGTTTGGCTGTAGCATGCTTTTCTCTACAAACAGTTATATGATTTTTCTTATAAATAGCTATGTAAGAGACTAAAGAAGTTAGTAGTAATAGTAATAGTTTTGTGAAATCAAAGTTCTAGACTCTCTAATTTCTGGGTATTTTGTGTCCCTGTTTTAATATGAGAAGACCGCATGTTTTTATGAACATTTGAAGGAGTTTTCTTGGATTTGATTGAGCAAGAATAGCCTAATAAGTTGCAGAGAGCCCCTGCATTGAAGAAGGTTTTATTTCATTTTATTTTTCTTCTTCTTGTTAACCGTAAATTCATCATTTTCTTTCTGAATTAGTGTTTATAATCATTTTCTTACTAACAATGTTTATAATGAAATTTCCATCATTTTCTTATTAACAATGTTTATAATTTAGAGCAGTTTCCATTAGCTTGATCTCTTTTTAGTTTTTATCAGTAGTTTAGAAGATAGAGCCCAATGGTGTAATCTTGTTTCTTCAATTAAAAATTAACCTTGTTTCAGGATGAGAGTAGGATTGAAGAATGATAAGGATGCACTATTGGATAGTTTACTTCATTCATTTTTTTTCTAGTTCAAATTCTCAATTAAACTGATCAATGTCATGTACTGTCTCTGCAATTTCATTTTTAGTTTACTGACTCATGGTATTAATGAATGTCTATGGAAAACCCTTCAAGTTGATAATTCATCCTTAACTAAGTGGTTGAACATTTCATCTATGCAATGAGTTATTTCTGCATCTCTGTATTTTCTTTCTCTTAGATTAATGAAGTACATAATTACTCAAATGTCATCCCAAGGAGACTTTCTCACAAAATTAAGAAGCAGAGTAACCAGGTATTTCATTTAATTTTATTTCTGTAATTAGTTAGACATCAATTGCAAATTTCACTTTCCATTTTAATTCATGATTTGGAAATAATGGTAAAATAAGAATAGAAACTTTGTTTTCATTTCTTTCTTACCTTTGCTTCCAAATATTTCTTAGCTCTATTTTCATTTCTTGCTTAGCTCTATTTTCATTTTTAGATTTTGAGCAGTCTGTAATAAAGTTAGATTCAGTTTTGATAATTTACATTGTAAATCATTAGGAATTAAAATAGGAACCCCCCCCCCACACCCCAAAACAACATAAAACATAAAAAAAATGAAGTAATAAGGGTTAGATAGCATAAATACTGCACTACACTTCATCAGTTTACGATACCTGGATTGATAATTTATGCAGAGATATTTAGGACACTAAATTGACCAAATAGGTAGTGAAACACTTCTCTCCAAAAGTCATTGTTTCCATGACACCAAAGAGAGTTGCTTCAAAAGAGACCACTGAAAGTAGTATTGGGGAAGGAATTGAGCAAACATTAGTAGAATTTCCAATGTATCCAGACACTTAGGTGTTTATAGAAAAGGGGTAAACAATAACATGGAAGCAAGTTAATGAAGCTCTTTCAACAAAGAACCTTGAGGCATATCTAGACGACTAGTAGGTTTATCTCAATATTTGATAGTCAGGACAATACAATGTTACATGCAGGTATCTGACCTTCCCATGTGCAGATGTCATCAGCTGGATTGTCTCACACATTGATGAGAAGAATATGACATTGAGTAGTGTCATTGAACACAAGCTTGCTACCTTTCAGGAAAAAGATTATTAGTGCATGTATCACTTTCCCAAGCCAGTGAAGCACATGGAATCTTTCTTCTATGCCACTAACATCCATGTGAATACACGAGACATTGTCAAAGGATGGGTGAAAGAGCCATCAAATTTTCAACATATACCTACCCATTTATATAAGACAAAGTCCCTCAGGAAGGCCTACCAACTCTTGGTTATCTTAGCTTGTAGGATCCATGTTCAGTAGAGCACGAAGACCTTTCTAGAAGGGTGGGCAGTCTTATTGAACTAGGATGTGAACGAGGGGAAGTTGTTCAACTGGTCAGATCTATTGGCTTGATGGTTGAGAGCCCATGTAGCACAGGCCTAGAGTCCTCCCGATGGTGAGTAAGCAAGGTTCTATATGTTTTCGTATTTACTGGATGCTTGTGCACAACATTAGTTTCCTAGCATGAACTGGACATTTGCACCATGAGAATATTCCATGCATATTTATTGCAAGTTTCTTTTGGATTGCGGTCATCGTGGAATTATGGAACAACTAAATGCCCACTTCATCATCCCACTTTACAAGCTCATATTTGAAGAAGATGCACCTTGCATTTCACGAGGAGAAATGGAAGAAATAATAGAGATCTGAGATTAGTATGCCTCATGAGGTGGAACCTTCCTTAAAGTGTTCGATGGAGAGAAGGCTCTGCAATTTTTACCAAGGTATACCACTGACAAGCTTGTATGCAAGAAGTGTCATATCATCTCACCACAGGGTTGTCAGCAGCTTTGCATAGGAAGAATAAAGCACCATGGCCCAATATTCCTATGCAAATTGGATTATACAAGAAAATAAATCAAAGTCGTGAACATATAGGGAAAGGAGATTGTGAAATTTTCATTTGGTACTCAGGACTTTAATCCGTATGATCCCCATGGTATTTGTAGAGAACATTGTCTGAGAATTTAATTTGAGTGGATTAGCAAGGCATTCCATTTGCTAGAGGAGGATCCATGGAGGAAATGCTAGAATTCCTCCAGAATCTATGAGTCGGTCAATTTATAAGGAACTTCACAGGCTACTCCATAGATGGCAACAATTCTAGAAGAAACAATAGCATAAGGGAACAATCCTATGTCGGACAAGGGAAAGAGGAAGATTTATGACAATCTAGATAGAGAACAAATATGTAAGATGAAATCAGATCCTATTATCATGAAAGAAGCTTTAACAGTAGAAGAAAAGAGGAAGCAGAGGATACAAAGAGCAGAGTAGAGGAAGAGAGAAAAATAGAGGGTGCATGAAGCATAATTGAGGTTGCAGGAGGTGGAACAGAAGTTGAAGGAAGAACATGAGTTGAGGAGGAGAGAAGAAGAAGAGAAGAAGAAGAAGGATGAAGAAGAAAGGAAAGGTGAAATGACAAAAGAAACAATGATGATATAGGTTGAAAAGTAGGAATTGAACCAACCAACAGCTGAGGAGGAAGGTGAACAAATGCAAGGTTGGGAGCTTGCTTAGAAGATTGAGCACTTGATTGAAGTGAAAGACATGGAGATGGAATAGGAGCCACAGAATGGAGATGTGTATCTGATTTTGAGCACACCATAGGTCATTGTTCAGTCTCCACCACCTCCAGCAATAGAGCTAGCCTTGAGTGGGGAAGGGGATGTTGTTCCTCTTAATGATGATCTGGTAATGGACACGTAGAACTTGTCATCTGACAAGTTCCAAAAAAGGAATGTAAAAGCACAGAGAAATCATTTTCCAGATGATCATGAATCACCTTCATTCCTTAGAGAAAGGGAGATAATGGCAGACAACAGGAAGCATCCAAATTCCATTTCCAAATCCAACTTGACCTTTGCGGGAGCAATGAGATCAAACATTCAATATTCGATGGTCGAGAATGAGCAATTGGCGCAAAACTTGCAGGCTATTAGGAAAGAGGCATTGTAGCTCCACACAACAACACAACGTGTAGTTTCCACACATGTTTACTTAGAGAATATGAGAGAAATTATACTTACTGAAGTATCAACACTTGGAGAAACCATGTCGAAACTCTATGAGGGGATTTTGATGTACATAAATCAATTGTTGGTTTTCATGGTCTACAAAAGTAGAGCAAAGATTTTGCTAAAACTCTCAAGAGAATACAAGCTACCATTACCTATGTGCAAGAGTTAATAGTGTGATACAAAGGGGCACTGCTTGACTTAGTGAAGAAAATGAAGCCATGAGAAGAGTTGGAGAAAGTGAAAGTTTGGATGTTGATTCAAAACAACAAGAAGACCACCTCGTTTATTGGTAGCATTTAGGACTCATATGTATGGTTGTTCAGTAGTTTGGAAGTCTTGATGAAAACACACAAGATCCCTTCAATCGGTTCACTCACAAAAGCCAAACCCAGGAACCATGTCCGACAGGAGATTGAAGAATACTTGAACCAACAGAGATAGATTGCCACCAAGGAAGATTTGGATTCGAAGAGACAACAAAACTACATCGGTGGTCCTATCGAAAATCAGAACAATGTTGCTCATGCTATAGGACAAACTTGAAACTAGTTCCAAGACATTGTATCTAGATGCCATGGAGGCCAGAGTCCACTTCTAGCTAGACACCATCACAAAGTACCGAGCTTGGAATCAATATGTTACCGAGAAACATCAAGTGGAAGTTGCTGAGATAGAGTTTTCTCAAACTCCAGCATCATAGTGATTTTTCTTGTTAGGTTTTCAAGTTGTCTCTACCTTATTTTGTCTTATATGGGTACAAGTGAAAATTGTAGTATTATTTGTAATTATGTTGTAAGTGAAATTCCAAGTGTCAATATTGGAATATGAAGAGTCATGATGTAATGTAATGAGCCATTTTGTAAAGAAGTTGAAGAGTCATGAAGGTAGTCTAAAATCACAAAGGGGAGTTGAAGAGTCGCCCCCTCATGTTATAAATAGAACCTCATAGCTCCTGTAAAGGGCTTTTGGGAGCCAAGATTTTGGCTAGGCTTAGGTTTAGAGGGAGTATTGTGAAGATTCTTGGCTACTCCATAGCATAGAGCAAGTATACTTATTTGGAGGAGCAGGTGTTCTTGACTTTAATGTTCCACTATTGGGGCTAGTTGTCCGTCAATGGTGTATGTATGAATGGAAATTTCACTTAGAATAAAATCAGAGCCAATACACTTTCATACATATGTTGTGAATATAGTAGGACTATTCTCATTGTATTTGCAATCTATGTTATTTAAGTTATGATTATGCTTATGAACTATTTCATTTGCATTTGTATAAATCTTGTTGAATGTATGTTGTTGTATTAATTCATCACTTTAACGTGTGGACTATTCCAAATCTTAGTTTGTGATGTCATTACGCTCATGTGTTCCTTTCAAGCTATGTACTATTATAGGCTTTGAATGGGTGCACTTCCTTTTCCCTTCGTGTGTTGAAACATTCATGCATCACACTTGACTTTCCATAAGGTCACAGACTTTCTCTCACCCAAAGTTATGATACTTCACTCTATGTGTTTTTAGAGTCAAAGAATAACATTACCACCAACTGCTAGGGATCCTACTCCAAATAGTGTGAGGTCTAGTTGGGACTTCATATCGAGGACATCCCCAGAATTTTGGTGGGTCCAAAATGGTCAATATCTATGGCACTAGAATGAGGGCCAGATGACAAGATGAGATCTTGACATTATAACCCTAGCATGTTTTTCTAGACACACAAATCTGAAATTGCTAATAAGAATTACTGATGACTTGTCAAATTTTAAATTCAATGGCGAGGGTGAAACAACCTTATTTGAGCACACTGCACATTTTCTTGATTTCTACACAAATTACAACATCCACTGTGAGGATGTTGGCTATAGGTTGTTCATTCTCACTTCGAAGGGCACATACAAGAATGGTGAAACACATTACCTAATGACTCCATACACTCTTTCGAACAACTTTTCATAGAGTTTAGTCATTCTTTTGATGTCTATGATCGTAAAACTCTGTGCAAGAAAATTTTAAATTTGTGAAAAGCACTTGATGAATCGATTCAGTTTTTTCATGATCATTTCATCCATTTTTTCTTTGAATTTCCTGAAGATGATGTTGATTGTTCTTTCTTCGTAAAAAAAAATCTATATCTTGTTCACATTTCGAAAAACCCGCACGAGCTTGAATATTTCAAACCTCTCCCAACATATCTCGGCATTAAAGCTTTTAAATAAGTTGTTGTTTTAAGTGACCCTCTGTCCCTTCCTCATCAAACAACTCTAGTTACATAGGTTGAGGTGGGAGAAGTTGATAATTCATCAGTCAATCTACCACCATCTTTTCCCACCTCATATACTCAAAATTTCAGTGTAGGGTTGGACTGTGAGTCCAATGGTTGTGATGAAGTGTTATCTCCTTGTCCTCCATCCTTTAGTCCCTCTGATCCTTCGAATTGTGATGTGTTTTTTTCAACTGTTTTGAATCTCTCTTTTGATGTTCACAAGGATAAGTTCTGGATGGAGTTGTTGATCTGCCAACCTGCGATATCATTTTCGATATGTGTGGGAATCTAAATAGAAACAATAATATGTGATGAAGGATGAACTCCTTCCTTCTGTACCTCTTCCACATTATCCTGACATTTTCCATGATTTTGTCATTCCTATTGAATCTTGTCAAAATTCAATTTATGTTGATGTTACTACTTTCAATCATTTTCAAAACACGTGGAATGTTAGTTTTTCATTAGAACGTGGAGAGGACAAATCTATTTTCCCTTATCTTTCTAGTCTGTCATCCCATCTTTCTATAAATATAGAGGGTGATGTTTCTCATTCTCCATCATCCCATCTTTACGGTTCATCAGATCATGAGGATGCTACTATTTTCAAACTTGAACTTTCTGATCATGGCTATCGTGATATTTTCATTGATTCATTTGATCACCATTCTGATTTTTCCATTGTCGATTTTTCCAAGTGTTATCAACAAAAAATTGATCATATAGCCATAATTTACTAGATGGATCGAAGTACACCATATAGGGCCAATTTTACCATAATAAAATTGCTTTCACTGTAAGAAATTACTTAATAAACCACACTTGTTAAGTCATTTATGATTAAACCCATGAAGAATAATTAAATAAATCATTATTTATTTAATTATCTTCTAGGAACAATTAAGTAAACCATTGTTTAACTAATATTCCTTGTCATACTTCACCTAGTTATGAGAAATAAATAGCTAAATCATTAATTATCTTATTTTTCTCTAGGAATAATTAATTAATCACTAATTAGTTATTATTCCTTGTCAAGTCTGACTAAATCCCCTAGGAATACTTAAATATTATTCCTTAACCATATTTCTTGAGATGATAAATAAATCCTTTATCTATTTATTATTTCTAAATAAAAGTATTTAACCTATTTAAATATTTTTTCCCTTCAACCAAATATAATAAATTATTCCAAATGGTTAATTCTAGAATTTGGTTATAATATTTTATTATTTCCCATTATTTGAGAATAACCTAATATTTTGTTATAAATAGAATGGTTTTACATTCATTCTTCACTTTTGATCATTTTCATTGCTACACTCACTATTGTAACATTGATTATTGTCATTGCCGCACACCATTTTCTTTTTCATTTGAGTTCTCATTGAGCTCAAACATTTTTTTTTGCTAGGTTTTACACATTATAGAGGAGAGAAACTCTACAAAATCTAAAGACATTTAGGATAGCCAAGAGCCCATCCCATAGAGGGGGACTGGTAACATTATTTTTTCCCTTCATAGATATCATTTAATAAAATATATTCTTTATATATCTGGTTTCCATTAGATTATTGAAGTTACTTAGATTTATTTTCTTATTGAATTCGGTTGTTTAACTATTTATGTTGCATAGATCAAGGCTATGGCAGGTTTTGCTTTTATCATTTTCTATAGATCTACACTATTTAATAGCCACTTTTACATGATCCATCTTTTGGTGAATTGGAACTTCCCCAAGCTATCGAGGCACTTCAGCTCGATATGATGGTTATGTCAGGTTCTTGTATTCTGAGGTTAGTTCCACTTCTGATTAGAAATGTGTTGAATCTTTCCAGGCTCCTGATCACTCTGTCATGCACATTGAAAATCATTATTTTTACAATTTTCGCATCCTCCAATTGTATCACACAATCCTATCACTCAGTCATTCGAGGAGTCTTACATGGTGAGCATGGTTGCAAAGTGAAAATTTTCTTATTTCTTTATGTTCTCACGTTTTCATAGTTCGAAAGTTTGTGCTTGCATGTATTTAGGTCATAGTGTGTCTACACACCACCATGTATCCGTAGAATATCTATCATGTACATTTATTTCTTAATTTTCTGCATGTGATTCCAAACTTCAAATGTTTCGGTTTGCATTGTCATATATTTTTTTTTTTGTTACTATGCTTTTATATATTTCTTGACATCCATTCCCTCGTGTACATAGGCCAACCAATGTGTTGGTGGATGCATTGGAGGTATCATTTCATGTGAGTCTGGTCTATTCATTATTAGGTTAGGAATAGTAGCTGTCTACTTTTTTTTTCTTTGAATTGATTTCTGTTGCTTTCCATTAGGCTTCTTTTCTTCTCTTTTTTTCTTCTTTTCAGTCATAGTGTAGTTTCTACATGAGACCGTGTTTGGCTTCTCAGACAAGTAGAGTGAAGTCCAAGAGGAATTTGTACTACTATCAATCCCTGGTTATCTATCTATTCCATCTCTTTATGTGAGTCTTGCATTCCCTTTAGTCGATGATACTCTAATGGAAAATATGTTCCTTTCACAGAGAGTCACAGTGAAATCATAATGCTTTCACTTTTAAATAGTACAACCTACTCTAATCGGCCTTCTATTTTCGGTTAATCCTTGTAAACTAAGTCGAGTAGAGTAAGGAGGGGAGGAAAACCTTAACAAGTATGTCAGAGGTGCATATAAATATCCTTCTCTTAAGGGAGAACCTCTTCTTCGCTTAATAAGTTCCTATGCATAGCTCTTTGAACAAATAAAAATGAAATGAAAAATGAAATAAAGGGAAAAAGAAGAGAAAGGCTTCCTGCGTAGAGAGGTGAAGAAATAAAATCCATCATGGAACTGTCGAGGCTCATTGGTAGTGAAGAAATGTTTGTGGTCTTTAAGTGACTCCATCAAAGTACTTTCCATGCCTGTTGGTAGCAGAGCAACACCAAATATGAAAACTAAGACTCTCACATTTTATTTTACTTATGCATTTATATACTCCTCATCCCTAATTGAAACAACTCAGTATGATATGGCTTAGTATGTGTGCTACTGATGAAGAGAATGGTATGGATTATATCTTTAACTCAAGCTAAGTGAATAAGTTGTGACAGTCAATGAACTAAAAAATACTTCTAGAAGAGTTAGACCTATTTTGCATGAGACAAGATCCATACAAAATGCTTGAGTTCTACCAGTGTGTCGCCAATGTTGTAACAACTACAACTACCATCCAAAATTTTGCCTATGCTTTAATTTTGGAGCCTTCCTTCCTATCCACAAGAGCTTATCTTGTGTTGTTGTCACGTATTCATGATTTGATTGAGACTTATATTTTTCATTTTTTCTTGTGTTTTCTTATTTCTAAACTTAGCTAATATTTCTAAGTCACAAGATAACATCTTGACATTGTCACATAGCAGTACTAGGCTTCCCTCTAGAAATTGCACAATCCTTTAGGGAAGTCAACCTTGATAATTAGAATTGTACAGTACAGACTGCCAGTTAGCCTTGAGCTCATAAACTACACAATCATGAAAGACAACCCAACAATGAACCCAGAAACTGCACAGTCCCTCACTAATCTTAGGAACTATGCAGTGCACTGAGCTAGAAAGTTGCCTAGTTCCCTAGAATTGCACAATCTTTCCCGACAGCATTCATGGAAAGTTTCCCTGGAAAAGAAAGAAAGCTAAAAGGAAAAATGAAACCCTATGAAATAGGGATCTATTATTATTATTATCCTGAAGGAGGCACATTTATTATTTTCAAAAATTTCCGTCGAGTGTCGCTTCTTCCTAGATTTTAGATATATGCACCATAAACCCTAATTTGCTCAAATCTATTTAATCAATGCCTCTATAGATAATTTTCACATTCAATCTTGGATATCTATCATTCCTGAGGAGATCAAGGAACCTTCAATGTGATCATCATCACTTTTATGGGTGAGTTTCACTTTTGTTGTCTTTTGCCACTTTTTCTATCATTTTTTGTCATTTCGATTATGTGAGTGTTGTGTTACTTATTTCTCTTCATAGTTACTGTCGTTTCAAATTATTTTAACTTGTAGAAGTGTTGTTATATTTTTTTTCCTTTCACAAGTCTCACATTAGTTTTCCTGCTTTGCACTGATGGACTTCATTGCGGTGACTCTCCTCATATACTTGGTTTTCCTTTTGTTTAATTAGTTACTACACTTGATCTACATTCATTTACTCATAATTAGTTAGTTTTTCACTAAAACTCACATAATCACTCACTTCTTCTCATTTTTCACACTACCACCAGACATATATGCACTTCCTTTGGCCAGATCTTGCCTTGCCCAGCTGGGCACAATGCAATCCTAAGGCTCAAGCCGCAATATTGACCTCTAGAACTCCACAGTGTGTAGTACAGGCTAGCTCTGACTGCACACTACGTAGTTCTAGGAGTTAGCCTGACATCTTGGCCACTCTTTCCCGATCCCTACCAAGGCTACAACCTGCACATTGTGAAGTCACAAGCCTCAAGTTTCATCCTTCGCTGTTGGGACTCCACAATGTGTAGTTCCCACAGTTAGCCAGTCTCCCTTGTTGATAAAAAAATGTGTAATCCTTATTTCTAGTTGCCCGGATTACTACTTGATCATGCTTTGAAGTTAGAATTTCTAAAGCTAATGTTTTCTTGCCATGAGTGTCCTTTTTTTCCCATAGGTACCACACTTGTGAAGCACTTCTCTCCAGCAGTCATTGTTACCATGGCACCCAAGAGAGCTTCTTCAAAAGTGACCACTGAAAGCAGTACTAGGGAAGCCGTTGAGAAAACATCAGTAGACTTTCCAGTGTATGCACACACTCAGGTGCTTATAGAAATAGGGTCAACATTAACATGGTAGCAAGTTAATGAAGCTCTTTTAGCAAGGGGCCATGAGGAAGATCTAGAGGATCGACCAATTTATCTCAATATCTGACAATCAGGACTATACAAGGTTGCATGTAAGTATATGACCTTCCCATGTGCATGTGCCATCAGTTGGATTGTCTAGTACAATGATGATAATACCATGACATTGAGCAGTGCCATCAGACAAAATCTTGCTACCTTTCAAGCATAATATTATCAACGCATGTATCACTTGCCTGAGTCAGTGAACCTCATGGACTCATTCTTCTATGCCACTTACAATTATGTGAATACAAGAGACATTTTCAAAGGCTAAATGAAAGAGACATCAAAGTTTCAATAGATAACCACCCATTTATACAAGGCAAATTCCCTCAAGAAGGCCTAACAGTTCTTCGTTATGTTAGCTTACAGGATCTATGGTCTACAGAGCACAAAGACCTGTCCTAAAGGGTTGAAAGTCTTATTGAACTCGGTTGTGAACGATGGGAAGAGGTTCAATTGGTCAGATATGTTGGCTCGACAGTTGAGAGCCCATGTATCATAGGTCCAAATTCCTCCTAATGGTGAGCAAGCAAGGTTCTATATGTTTTCATATTTACTAGATGCAATCTGTGAACAACATCAGTTTCCTAGCATGAAATGGACATGGGCAACACGAGAATCTTCTTTGCATATTTAACTCAAGTTGATTTCAGATTGCAGTCATCGACTAGTAATCGAACAAATAACTGACCACTTCATCATCTCGCTTTACAAGCTCATATGTGAAGAAGATCCACCTTGTATGTCATGAGCAACAATGGAGGAAATAACAGAGATCACACATTAGTATGCCTCACTAGGTGGCACCTTTCTTAGAGTCTTCGATGGAGAGAATCCTTCACATGTTTTAGCAAGGTATGCCGCTGACAATATTTTCATGCAAGAAGTGTCATATCACCTTGCCACAAGGTTGCCAACAAATTTGCATAGGAAGAAGAAATCACCATGGTGCACTCTTCCTCTGCAAATTAGATTATAAGAGATAAAGAACTCAAAATTCATGGACATTGAGGGAAAGGAGATAGTGAAATTCACATTTGGTACTCGATACTTTAATTCTTATGATCCCCATGGTATTTGTAAAGACCATTGTGTGAGAATTTACTTTCAGTGTAGGATCCATGGAGGAATTGCTACAATACCTCTAGATTCTATGATCTAGTAAGTTTAGTAGGGACTTCACTGGTTGCTCCATAGACAACCACAATTCTGGAAGAAACAGTAGCAGAAGGCAACAATGTATGCAGGATAAGGGAAAGAGGAATATTTTCAACAATCGAGAGGGAGAAAAATGCTACAAGATGAAAGAAGATCCTATTATCATGAAAGCATCTTAGTAGCAGAAGTAAAGAGGAATAAGAGGATATAGAGAGTAGACCAGAGGAAGAGAGAAAATCAAAGGTTGTAGGAAGCAGAAATGAGGTTATAGGAGGCAGAAAGAAAAGTGGAAGGAAGAACATGCTTTGGGGAGGAGAGAACAAGAAGAGAAGCAGAAGTAAGAAAGGAAGAAATGTAAGGCATAATGACAGAAGAAACAACACCAATACAAATTGAAGAATAGGAACATAACCTGCCAGCATATGAGGAGGAAGGTGAACAAATGCAGGATCGAGAGCTTGCTCAACAGATTGAGAACTTGATCGAAGTCATAGACATGGAGATGGAACATGAGCCACTGAACGAAGATGTTTATCTAATACTGAGAGCACCACAGGTCACCATTCAGTCTCCACCACCTCTAGTAGCAGAGACAACCCCAAGCGAGGAAGGGGATGGATTTCCTCTTGATGATGATCCAGTAATGGAAATGTACAATCTATCATTTGATGAGTTCCAAAAGTGGATTGTAAAAGCATGGAGAAATAATTTTCTGGATGATCACACATCACCTACATTTGTTAGAGAAAGGGTGATAGTGGTGGACACCAAGAATGTTAGGTCCCTATAATACTAGTGATTCCCTCATTACTATTGTAGTTGTATCCCTTATTAATATTGTTGTGCCCCTATTATCCCCATATCATTATTACTGTGCCCCATAAAACCCCTCCATTGTTATTTTTGTGCCTTTATATTATTATTGTTAGGTCTGCTTGGTTATATTGTGACCCCTTAAACTCCTATATATAGAAAGGAGGTTTTTTCATTTGAACCATCCAAGAATTGTTCATATGTGTAATGTAAAGGAGGTTGCCCCCTCGAAGAGGCTGAATTCTAAGGTGTTTATCTCTCTTTTCTATCTTTTTGTGAGCTGGTTTCATAACATTTGGTATCAGAGCTTTGGATTCTAGGATTTCACTTCTCCAAACAGGTCATCCTAGAATTTGCGCTATAAATTTTTTCTTGTGACATTTTAGATTCTAAAACAAAAACCCATTTGGGAAAAAATCGTTATGAACCTCAAGTTTGAATCACAAAGCTTTTTGAGCTACATTTACAGAGATATCATCTCAGGGAGTTGGCCCTTTTGTAGACTCCCGAATTTCATTCCAAACAGGTGACCTGGGGAAAAGCGTCATAACTTTTGTTTTGAGCATCATATCGAAATTTTGTAAGAAGTTATAAAAAGAGGATGGACTGTAGTTTCATGTATATATTGTTTAGATCTGAAGGTAAAAATAGTGACACATGGCATTTCATACAAGTTCGCTCTTCTGGAAAGGTCTATAAGGAGGTCATCTTGGGAGATTGTGCATAACTCTGCCTTGGAGAATCTACATTCGACAAAACTGGTGGCATTGTAAAGAGGAAACATAGGGCTATTGCAGATCACAATTTCAGAATTGGATGATCTGAATTTACAGATATACATCAGATTCAATATCGAGCTCCTACAAAGTGAACAAAAAGTGTGTAGTTTTTTTAAAATTTTGCATAAGCTTGGTTTGAAAAATTAGTTTGAAGGAATTCAAAGGGCATAGTAAAGAATTGTTATCAATAATCTATGCCTCAAGGAAATAAAATGCAAACACCTAGTAAGCAACCTGAAATCTCTAGCATGACTCATGAAGAAGAGGAAGAAATGCGACATGATATATCAAAATTATGAGACCAAGTGCAACAAATGTCACTCGCACAAAAAGTAACAAAATCTAAGATGGATGGTTTAAGGAAAGATGTAGAAGCTAAGATGTATGGCATGGAAGCTAAGATGAATGGTTTACAGAAAGGCATGGAAGCTAAGATGGATGGTTTAAAGAAAGGTGTAGAAGCTAAGATGAATGACGTGGAAGCTAAGATGGACGATTTGAAGATAGATTTGAAGACAAATTTGACAAAGTTTCTAAAAGAAATGTTTACTAATGATGAAAGGGTAGTAAAGGAAACTCATGATGAGAACAAAATAAATGTTAATCATGATTTCATAGCCTCTAATGTTGGATTGAATACCCACCATATTCCAAAAATCAATATGAGGAAGTTTGATGTCAAGGATCCCGCAACATGGATACCACAAATGGAGCAATTTTTCGATCTCCATAATGTGCAAAACACACAAAAGGTACGTATTGCAACTTTATATTTGCAACCAAATAATTTTGTATTGTATCAATGGCTTTTCTCTCGTAAACAAATTGTCACTTGGACAATTTTTATGGAAGAAATGACAACACATTACAAGGATACAAAAAGAAACACTTTTTTTAGCCAATTGATAAGTCTCAAACAAAAGGGTTCAATGATGGAGCACATTGAGGAGTTCCAAAAATTGAACATAAGGGTAAAAGATATTCCAGAGGAGCATAGTATTGATGTGTTCATATGGACTTTAAAGGATAATATCCAACATGAGGTTTACCTTTGGGAACCTGATTCATTGGAGAATGCATTCAGGTTAGCAAGAAAAATGGAAAGCAAAATTATGGCAACCAGGAAGCCTACCACTCACAACTATAAATATGGAAGTGTTGTTTCCCTTAGCCTTCCACAACCTACAAGGTTGACACCACAACAATCGGAAGAAAAAAGAGTAAAAGGGCTTTGTTACAATTGTGATAGCAAATACACTAAAGATCATAAGTGTGTTGAGAAAAAATTATTCTTCATAGAATGTGGAGAGGAGGAAGAAAAGGAACAAGAAATTTCAAAAGAAGAGGATATACTCCAGGAACAAACCCTAGATAAAGAAGAAATGAATCCGACCATATCTTGTAATCCATTGGCTGGAATTACCACTCCTCAAACTATCAATATAGAAGGACATATCAAGAAGAAAAAGGTAATAGTGTTGATTGATTCAGGAAGTACCCACAACTTTATTCATTGTAAGGTAGCAAAAGAATTGAATTGCTTCTAATATCCAACACCAGAGTGTCAAGTGATGGTTGCAAGTGGAAGAACCATAAATTGCTCTGGAAAGTGCCATAATATCAAGCTATCCATGGGAGAATATGTATTGAATAGCCCAATGCTTTCCATTCCAACGGGTGGTGCTGATGTTGTACTAGGAGTCCAATGGCTACAATCCTTGGGTACAATAACTTTTAATTTTCAAGAACTTTTCATGAAATTTTCTTCAGAAGGAAATTAAGTTGAATTAAGGGGTATCGTAGGGAAATCAAGAAAGATAATTAGATCTAACATAATGACAAAGCTTCTAAAGAAATAACAATGAGGAATAATTGCACAATTATTTTTGCCAGAGGTTCCCAGAATGAAATCATTTATTTCTCTAGATCCCCAAAAATTCTTGTACAATCATTCCATGGTATTTGATACTCCCAAAGGCCTCCCACATATTCATGATCATGATTGTGCTATTCATTTGATTCTAGGAAGTGTTCCTCTAAACATCACGCCTTACAGATATCCCTATGCCAAAAAGAGTGAAATTGAACATATGTTGCAAAAAAGTTAGAGGTTGGTATAATTCAACCTAGTCAAAGTTCTTTCTCTGTTCCAATAGTATTGGTTCACAAGAAGGATGGATCATGGCACATGTGTCCAGATTATAGGGATCTCAACAAGCTCACTATTAAAGGAAAATGTCCCATTCCTATCATTAATGAATTATTGGTTCAATTTACTTCACCAATTTGGATATTCGTTTAGGATATCATAAAATCAGAATGAAGACTGAAGACATTCTGAAAACAACATTTAGAACTCATGAGGGTCATTATAAATTTTTTGTCATGCCTTTTGGCCTTACCAATGCACCTTCTACATTTCAAGGTTTGATGAATTCCATTTTCAAACCCTTCCTTAGAAAATTTGTATTATTATTTTTTGATGATATACTAATCTACAACAAGTCTTGGAAGGATCATGTTCAACAGGTTGACAGGGTGATCAAACTATTGGAGGAGAAACAATTATATGAAAAATGCCCCAAATGTTTCTTTGGAGTACAAGAGATGGAATATGTGGGTCATATTGTATCTCATGAAGGTGTTAAGGTAGACCCTAGCAAAATTAAAACCATTAAGGACTGGAAAATCCCCACATCCATAAAGCATCTGCAAGGATTTCTCAGGTTAACAGGGTATTATCGCAAGTTTGTTAGGAATTATGGGAGAATAACAACACCTCTAACAACATTATTGAAAAAAGATGCATTTTCATGGATTCCATAAGCAACGAAGGCCTTTAAACATATTAAAGAGGAATTGTGCCAAGCACCGGTCTTACCCACGTTGGACTTCACAAAAACCTTTATTGTGGAATGTGATGCTTTAGGAAATTGAATTGGTGTTGTTTTAATGCAAAAAGAAAGACCCATTTCTTTCAAAAGTTTTCCAATCAAAGGAAAGTATTTACACGAAGCTATTTATGAGAAGGAAATGTTGGCAATACGACATGCACTTACGAAATGATGGCCCTACCTAATGGGAAGACACTTCAAGGTAAAATAGATCATGATAGTCTTAAATACGTCTTAGAACAAAGATTATCTTTAGAAGAGCAAAAAAAATGGGTCACAAAGATGTTGGGTTATGACTTTGAAATAAGCTACAAAAAAGGGAAGCAAAATGTTGTGGCAAATGCACTCTCAAGAAAGGATGAGGATGTGGAATCATTTCTTTGCACCATTTCTATTATCCAGCTAGATTCGATAAATGAAGCAAGGGATGAATGGAAGAATGATGAAAAAGTGTGGGCACTCATTCAAAAGATACAACAAGATCCCATTACATCTGATACATTTAGATGGAAAAAGTATTCGTTATGGTACAAATAACGCTTATACCTTGTAAGAATTCCCAACTCAAACAAAATATTCTGATGGAATTGCACACCTCTCCCTTAGGAGGGCACTCATGATTTCTAAAAACTTACCATAGGGTTAAGAAGGAATTTTTTGGGATGGACTTAAATCAGATATTCAAAATTTTGTGGTGGAATTTTTGGTTTTCCAACAAAATAAAGTTGAAACAATTAAGACCCCAGATCGATTACAACATTTATCCATTCCAAGCCAACATTGGGAGGAGGTTCCAATGGATTTTATCACAGGTTTATCCAAGTCTGAAGGAAAGAGTGTTATCATGGTTCTAGTTGACAGACTTACTAGGTATGAACACTTTTGTGCGTTATCTCATCCATTTAAAGTGAGTACAGTTTCTACTGCATTTATGGAAACAATTCAAAATCTACATGGAAACCTGAAGATTATTGTAAGTGACAGAGATCCCATTTTCACTGGAAAATTTTGGACATAATTATTTTCTTGTCTTGGTACTCACTTAACTCATAGCTCATCTTATCATCCTAAATCTTATGGGAAAATGAGATAGTAAAAAAATGTTTACAAGGATATCTTCATTGCTTTGTATCTGATAAGCAGATAAAATGGGTCAAATGGTTGCCTCTGGTTGAATGGTGGTATAACACTTCCCTCCATACTGCAGTAAAAATGACCCCATTTATGGAACTTTATAGATATCATCCACCATCCATCACATCATATTTAAGAGAAAATTCTAAGGTTCAAGCAGTGGAAGATCACATCGAGCATCAACAACAAGTTCTCCAACTCTTAAAGGATAACCTCACTTTGGCACAGAATAGAATGAAACAATGACAGATCAACATCACAGTGAAAGAATTTTGTGTTAGGTCCCTATACTACTAGTGTAACCCCTTACTGTTATTAATACAACCCCCTTATTATATTGTTGTGCCCATGTAGTCCCCATATTGTTATTATTGTGCCCCATAGAAGCCCACTATTGTTATTATTTTTTCCTTACATTATTATGTTATGTCGGCTTTGATTATATTATGACCCCTTAGACTCCTATATATAGAAACGAGGTCCTATCATTTGTATCATCCAATAATTTTTCATTTGTGTAATGTAAAGGAGGCTTCCTCTTCGAAGAGGTTGAATTCTAAGGTGTTTATCTTTATTTTCTATCTTTTTGTGAGTTGTTTTCTCAACATTTGGTATCAAAGTTTTGGATTCTAGGGTTTTGCTGCTCCAAACAGGTCATCGTGGAACTTTCACTATAACTTTTGTTCTGTGATGGTTCAGAAGCTAAAACAAAAACCCGTTTGAGATGAAATCACGTTGAAGCTCATGTCCAAATTTCAGATCTTGTTTCACTATATTTTCAGAGATCTAATATCAGGAAGTTAGGGTTTTTGAAAGCTCCAAAATTCCATCTCAAACAAGTCATCGTGGCATTTTCGATATAACTATTTTTCTGTGATGTTTTAGAAGCTAAAAAACCCAGTTTAGATGAAATCTCGCTAAACCTTGTGTCCAAATTTCAGATCCTGTCTCTCTATATTCACGGAGCTCTGATATGAGGAAATTAGGGTTTTTGTAAGCTCCATAATTCCATCTCAAATAGGTCATCGTGGCACTTTCGCTATAATTGTTTTTATACAAATTTTCAGACTCTGAAATTAAAATGCCTTTGAACTGAAAACTTGGTGAAGCTTGGGCCTGAATTTCAGATCTTGTTTCTCTATATTTTCGGAGATACAGTCCAAGGCATTTAGGGTTTCTGCAGGCTCCCGAATTAAATCCTAAACATGTGACTTTGGGAAAGTTGTCATAACTTTCTCTTTAGGCATCAGATTGAAATTTCGTAAGACGTTATAGAAAGAGGATGGACTTTATTTTTTTGTGTATCAGTTTTAGGTCCTAAGGTCAAAACAATAACATATGGAACTTCATACAAATTCATTTGATTGAAAAAGTATATAAGCAAGTCATCTTGGGAGATTGGCCATAACTCTTTCTTGGAGAATCAAATTTTGATAACATTGGTGGCATTAGAAAGAGGACACAGAGGGTTGCTGTAGGTAGAAATTTCAAACCTTGGAGATTCAAAATTTCAGAGATACAACATATTCAACTAAAAGCAAGAAAAATAAGGACTCAAATCAAGAAAATAGAAACACCTAGTAAGCAAAAATGGATAGATGATTGGAAGAATGTGATTGAAACTAAGATAAATAGTTTTATCTATGCCATGGAAGCTAATATCGATGGTATGAAAGCATATTGGAAGAAATGCGTGGAAGATTTGAATAAAGAAATGGAAGGTTTGAAGGAAGGAGGGACAAAGCTACTACAAGAAAGGCCTCCTAATGGTGAAAAGGTAGTAGAGGAAACTCATGATGAGAAAAAATGTAATGTTAATCATTATTTCATGGAATCTAATGTGGGATTGAAGACCCAACATATTCTAAAGATAGATATGAGGAAGTTTGATGGCAAGGATCCCGTAACATGGATACTACATATGGAGAAATATTTTGATCTACATAATGTATTGCAACTTTATATTTAGAATCTAATCAATTTGTATGGTATAGAGAGATTTGTTCTCATAAAAAACTTGTCACCTAGTCAATTTTCACAGAGGAAATGATAGCACATTATGAGAATACAAATAGAAACACCTTGTTTATCCAATTGATAAATCTCAAACAAAAGGGTTCAATGGTAGAGAACATTGAGCACTTCCAAAAATTGAATATAAGGGTAAATGATGTTCCAAGAAGCGTAGGATTGAAGTCTTCATAGGGAATTTAAATGATAACATCCAACATGAGGTTCACCTTTGGGAACCTGATTCATTACATACAGCATATAGGTTGGTAAGAAAAATTGAAAGAAAAATTATGGCAACAAGGAAGCCTACCACTCATAACTATAAAGATGGAACTGTTGTTTCTCCTAGCCTTTCACCACCTACAAGGTTGAAACCAAAACAATTGGAAGAAAAAAGAGAAAAAGGGCATTGTTAAAATTGTGATAGAAAATACACTAAAGGTCATAAGTGTGCTAAGAAGAAATTAATTTACATACATGGGAAAGAGGAGTAAGAAAAGGAACAAGAAACATCAAAAGAAGAAGATATACACCGAGAACAGTGTTAGATCCCTATACTACTAGTGTAACCCTTATTTTTATTAGTAAAACACCCTAATTATATTGTTGTGCCCATTTAGTCCCCATATTTTTAATAGTATGCCCCATAGAAGCCCACTGTTGTTATTATTGTGCCCTTACATTATTATTGTTATGTTGGCTCTGATTATATTATGACCCCTTAGACTCCTATATATAGAAAGGAGGTCTTGTCATTTGTATCATCCAATAGTTGTTCATTTGTGTAATGTAAAGGAGGTTGCCCCCTCGAAGAGGCTTATTTCTAAGGCATTCATCTATCTTTTCTATCCTTTTGTGAGCTGGTTTCATAACATTTGGTATCAGAGCTTTGGATTCTAGGGTTTCACCGCTCCGAACAAGTCATCATGGAATTTTCACTATAACATTTTTTCTGTGATGTTTCAGAAGCGAAAAAAAACCCATTTGAGATGAAAGCTTACGGAACATCGGGTCTGAATTTTAGATCCTCTCTCGCTATATTTTCGGAGATATAATATGAGGAAGTTAGGGTTTTTGTAGACCCCCGAATTACGTTCCAAATAGGTCACCTTGGGAAAATCGTCATAACTTTCTCTCTGAGGATCAGATTGAATTTTAGTAAGAAGTTGCAGAAAGAGGATGGACTATAGTTTTCTGTGTATATTTTTCAAAGCCAAAGGTCAAAATAGTGACACTTGGAACTTCATACAAGTTCGCTCTTCTGAAAAGGTATATAATCAGGTCATCTTGGAAGATTGTGCATAACTTTTTCTTGGAAAATCCAATTTTGATCAGACTTGTGGCATTGGAAAGAGGACACAGAGGGATATTGCAAATCATGATTTTAGAACTGGAAGATCTGATATTACAAAGTTACAGTCATTTCAAGATCGAGCTCCCAAAATCAAGAAAAAGCGAGATGAGGAAGTTTGATGGCAAGGATCTGCTAAATTGGATACTACAGATGGAGAAATATTTTGATCTACATGGTGTACCACTATTACAAAAGGTATGTATTGCATTCTAATTATTTAGAAGCAAATCAATTTTATGGTTAAAGGATTGTTCTTGTAACGCATTGTCACATGGTCAATTTCGGAGGAATGATAGCGCCTTATGATGATACAAAGAGAAACTCCTATTTAGCCATTGATAAATCTCAAACAAAAGTGTCAATCACAATCACATTGGGACTCAAAATTGAATTATAAGGGTAAATGATATTCAGGAGAAGCAAAGGATTGGATGTCTCATAGGGTTTAAAGGATAACTTTTTGACATGAGTTGTTTTTTGGGGACCTGATTCACTAAAGAAGGCACTCAATTGGCAAAAAAAATTTGAAAGTGGAATTACGGAAACAAGGAATTCTACCTCTCACAACTATAAAGATGGAAGCGTTGTTTCTCCTAGGCTTCCACAACCTACAAGGGTGACACCACAACAATTGGAAGAAAAAAGTGCAAAAGGACTTTGTTACAATTTTTATAACAAATACATTAAAGGTCATAAGTGTGCTGAGAAGAAATTAACTTACATTGATTGTGAAGAGGAGGAAGAAAAGGATAAAGAAACATCAAAAGAAGAGGATATACACCAAGAACCAACCTTGGAGAAAGAAGAAATGAATCTGACCATATCTTGTAAAGCATTGGCAATATTTACCACTCCTAAAACTCTCAAGATAGAAGGACATATCAAGAAGAAAAAGGTTCAAGAAGTGAAATATCACATCAAGAAAGAAGAAGTGAATCCGATCATATCTTGTAATGCATTGGCCAAAATTACCACTTCTCAAACTATCAATACAGAAGGACATATCAAGAAGAAAAATGTTCAAGAAGTGAAAGATCACATCGATCATCAAGAAATGAATTCGACCATATCTTGTAATGCATTGGAAGAAATTATCACTGCTCAAACTCTCAAGATAGAAGGAAATATCAAGAAGAAAAAGATTCAAGCAGTGAAAGATCACATCAAGCATCAACAACAAGTTCTCCAACTTTTAAAGGATAACATGACTTTGGTGCAGAATCGAATGAAACAATAGGCAAATCAAGATCGCAGTGAAAGAAGTTTTGATGTAGGTGATTGGGTATTTCGATGGCTACATCTTAAGCAAGCTATTTATGAGAAGGAAATGTTGGCAATACTACACGCACTTAAGAAATGGCGACCTTACCTAATGGGAAGA
>APFE030660765.1:0-18287 GCA_000404065.3 Pinus taeda | reverse complement strand
TGCAATGATTGCATAGAAAACGCTATCTTAACAACTTATTACACATGCAAGATTGTATTGCAATCATTAAATATTATAAACTAGTAAACCATCTTATTTCAGATGCTTAGAGATCATTCTAACCTCCCTCAAAATTCAGTTTATAGCCGAAAACTTACCTTTAATAAATATGACAGATATGACAATAATAAACATGAACAATCTGACCAGTGCAAGCCACACAACTCCATACTGCCCTATAAAATGCAAGCAACGATCATGCAAATGCAAAACTATTGCAATATCCAACGACTGTAGTGGAGCGATCTTAATTACTTTTATGTCAGAGGCCACGTTCTGATGCATCAGTTCAATTTGTTACAAGTACACAAGAGCACCATTAAGTCCAATTTATTGCAGGTACAAAAGACCGTTAGGTCTAGACAGCCCAAATGTAGCAGTAGCAGTCTCATGGCTGCAGTTTGGAAATTCCACTCTGAGGAAGAGGAAAACTCAATTAGTGCATCCATAACTTCATGAATTATGGTTCCAGTGCCTATGGAATCCCAAGTGATTTTCCAGTATAATTGCTGAAGGAATAACTTTTCAGCGAGGTCCTCTTCCTCTTTCCAGTTCAGTTGCTTGAAGTTTCAGCCATTTCGGATGAGTAGATTTAATGATTCTACTCTTAGGTCTGATATTCTGATATGATTTCGAAGGGTATCTGTATGTTATTTCATCGATAATAGTTGTATGTTTGATTCTTCAGAATATTCACAAATTCTAATATGTAACAGTTGATGGGGTTAATTTTGGAGGAAGCCTTTTTTCTCCCTTGATTAAAATGCGATAAGCAAGTAGTCTTCCAAAGTCCTTCACCAGCTGGGTGGCAAAGACAAATTTTAATTGAAAAACACTTTTTATTAATATTTGTGTTCCTTTAAAGGTCAGACCAGTTTTGTATATCCTACATAACAGTTTTAAGGGATGGTAGTAAATGAGTCGGCCATTCTACGAATCTGAAAGTGTCAAAAGTTTGAACTAGCCATTGATGACTATAATCCTCGTTCTCCAATGTATGAGAAAATTGATCGCTATGACTAGAGATATATTTGGGACATTTGCAAAAAAAAAAAATGGGACTGTTCATAATGTTTCAAATGGGTGTGCAACTTTACAAACTTTTTAGACTCAAATTGCAACTAACTTAATTTGATCTTGAATTTGGTTGATCTCTCTTCATTACTATGTATCTATCCAAGTTTTGGTATTTTAATTTTGAACTTCTCATATTTTATTGTAATCATGCACAGCTTGAACAGTTTGTGTTTGCACATGATTGTGCAAATGGTCTCCAATAGAATGTTAAACTCTACCGAAGGGATTTTACCACAGGGAGCTTGTAGAAAGAGGGAGGAGATTAGTGAATTTTCAAAAAAGGCATTTTGGAGAGATAACATGAATTTACATTATGTTATTTTTATCAAACAAATGCACATAACATGGAAGGGAATAGTGCCTAAGCTAGTTGTAATTTGATCCATTCAGTTGTTATGGCTCTCTCAATGCTGTATCTACAGTTCAGTCTGAAGGGATAATTGTTGTTGCACAATTAATTATCAATTTTAGTTCCTATCTTTGACGGGTCAACTGCTTATTTTTGCTGGAAGGTGTCTTTGGATATATGTACTTGTTATATCTCAATTCCTTGAAAGTGGAACATCCACCTATGGCACCGTGTTGTTCTAAAGTCATCTGACTGTACTGGAAAAATATTATGATTACTGGTTTGCCACCCACTAATCACTTAATTGAACTTTCCTCAATTAAATTTGGGATAGGCTTCTTAATATTTAGATCCAGGTTTATAATCTAGATGTCTAAGTTTAGACTCGTTTAGATAGTGTAAATAAAAGTTCACTCAAGCATTGAAAACAAGCTCATTCTTTCAAGTGGGAAAGACGTAACTAGGCGTAAGGCAACAATTATGATCCATATTCTATGGTGAATTGGAACCTACAGAGGACTTGTAGTTTCATCTTTCTATGTAAAGCAAGGGTTTTTACACTTCAAAGTTTGAGAGGAAATATTCACGTTGTGCAGAGTTTTTCCCTAGTTAGAAATGAAACTGAGTCTCATATTGATTCAAATAAAGTAGTGCTGCAAGCATGTTTCATTTGATATTCTACTTGAAACGTCCACCTTACTTACTGGTAGACCACTGGCCATTTATTTCCAGCAACGTTCTGCAACAAAGGTGACATTCCCTTTGGTATGGACAAATACCTGCTGCAGCCATCCTCTCTACAGGGAGTCTGAGCTCATTGAGGAGAACAATTTAGGCATTTTTTAATCCTTGTTTTCACTTCTAGTTGCTGGGCATCAATATTTTTGTTATGATTCCATTTTTTATCATCTTACAGTGCCCAACTGAAGCAATTTATATTTGTCATTGGTGTCTAGGGGTCAGAAATGCAGCCCAAAGGAAGCTGTATGATGAACTAGGCATTGCTACAGAAGATGTTCCAGTCGATCAGTTTGTGCCACTTGGTCGCATACTTTATAAGGCTCCTTCTGATGGAAAGTAGGGGGAGCATGAATGTACGTGATGATTTCAGATTTTCAATTTTTGGATCAAGTGTTGGGTTCTGCAGAGTAAACAACATTTCTATATATTACGTGTTTCTACCATGACTGTATGAGTTTCAGAGCAGTTTTAAAATGTCAAATAAAATAGCTCTTTTTGATCTATGTGTTTTATTGCAGTGGATTACCTTGTTTTCATTGTTCGGGATGTTTCCATGCATCCCAATCCAGAAGAGGTTGCTGATGTTAAGTACGTAAGCAAAGAGCAGTTGAAGGAGCTCATAAGGAAAGCAGATGCTGGTGAAGATGGAGTTAAGCTTTCACCTTGGTTCCGTCTGGCTGTCGACAACTTCTTGTTTGATTGGTGGAATAAGGATGAAAATGGCACTCTGGCAGAAGCAGTTGATATGAAAACCATACATAAATTGACTTAGAATGGTTGCAAAGCACCCAAATCCTTTTTTATAGACTCCAGGATTTGAAATCTATTCAACAATATTCAACAATAATGGCATATTTCAGTTAAGGCGAAATGTACACATATAACAGCCTGTGGGATATTCAGCATGACTTAATGTCTATTTTTATTTCTATCCTTTATTTTCATTGGTTTGAAAATAGCATGCATATTATGTCACAAGCAACCATACTCTCGAGTCAATATTTATATGCCTATATTGTTACCTTTGTTTCTTGTTATGTAATTGTATTTTCCTGCTAGCATTTTTCTAATGCCCCTTGATCTTTGTAAGCCTTTGAGCTTGCAATCTTTTGTTTTATTCTTGCCTCCTTTATGCTTTCAAACATGCCTTTCTTTCCAGTGTCATGTTTGTGCTGTTGATTTTGTATCTCTTTGTCTTCCTTTCTGACAACTTTGATTTCCATATTTATGGTGTTGTTGACATGCGAAACAATGTTGATGAATTGTTAGTACATTGATTAGTAATCAACATTATAAACAGTTGATTACTAATCAATGTACTAACAATATGATTTATATAATATTTTAAATCATACATGTTAAATGCACAAGTAACATCTTTTAGGGCAATTCCAACAACACTAAATTGTATGAACCTCCATGGTGATGACATCTCATGATGTCCTGCAATGCCCATGTAAAATTCTATTTGTGAATACCCTTGTAGCAAAACTTCTTGGATATACATTCCTTATACATTGATTGAGCAGAGCTTTGAATCTTAAAAGATATGAGGAAATGCAAGTTGCAGGAAGGTTAGTTAACCATTAATCAATTCAAATAATAGGCAATAGAATATTTACTCTCCGATTTCATGCTTTGAGAGCATCATAAGCCAAAGAATAGGCTTTTGGTTGCTGTAAGGACTAGGACAAATGGTTCCTAGCACACATCTTCTGAATTTCATATTCTAAAGACTCATAATAAGTATTCTACTCGAGTCATGTGCATGCTTAGCTGATAGAAAGATGAGAAAAGGTGGCAAAATGAGGTTAACAAATTAATAACTTTCAAAGTCAATGGGATTGGTGAGTAGTGAGAAGTAATAGTAACTGAATTGGACACAAGTATCAAGATGTGGATTTTTGAGAAACACAGAATCAGGCATGCAGTAAATTGGATAGGTTGCAGAGGTGCAATCCTTGGGATTTTACCAAGATATCTCGGCCATATTTAAGATACAAATGTACATGCTGGACATAAATATCTTCAGCACAGATTGTCCATTAGTTTCTCAACTCCAAAGTAAACAAGGTGACCTTTTCAGCACATAGTCAAACAAGTTATTGGAATCGTCTGTTGCATGTTGCAAGCCCCATCCTTGCTAGATCTACTTTTTTATATTTTGGAGTATGAAGGTCTTATTGAAACCAAGTTAACTTCCTTTTAATCTGGTACCTAATATTTTCTCATTTTCCCATGGCACTACATAATGTAATTACGCCAAGAGGTAAAAATTGACAAATAAATTGCAACTTTAGCTACTGTGACAGACTGTAAAGTATAGCTCCAAATATGTGAGAGTTCGTTGTCATAACTTTACAGACAATGAAAGTCTCTTGTTTAGTGACTGTTCAATTAAATAACATGCTTACTTTCTCCAGATTTTTACTCTTTGTGTGTTTTTCTGCTATTAGCTATCTAGCACTGGCATAGGTTACCAGAGTGCATAATTACTAAGTCATTCAGTGGCTCACGATATTTATCACAATTTTAGAACATAGCTCTCTTGAAAGAGAAGACTTTTCTTTTCAAAATTTTATGTGAAATTCCAGTTTTTTTCTAACTTCTTGAGTGAGGTGAATCTATTGAATATTCCCATCCAAAATTAATTAAATCTATTACCAACTAAACCTTGGCTCTTGCACTCTAGAGTATACAGTCAATAGTGTGAAAATCCGTTACAGAAGCCCTGCAAATTCAGTTGAGTGAGGAATGGCAGAAAGAGCACAAGATGGGAGAAATATTGGTGAAGAATTTATTAGGTGATTAGAAGCACTGGATGCTAGATTGTAGCATGGTGATTTTGAAGAGGGACAAGAGAACCATGGAGCTCAAGTCGGGGTAATTGTTGTTGAGAAATGTAGCTCAGACAAGAACTTCCTGCACAAGCTTCAGTATGAATGCGGAGTGAGTGGTTTTAGACATTATGAGGAATGATGCAGAGGACAAGATGACATAGTGAGACCTACAACAGAGAGCAGCAGAATCTACAGAATCCCAATCCTACTATCGTCTCAACAATTTGATTTCCAGACAGATGCAAATTACTCACAATAGTGCCTTTTTCTGAGGTTCCATCAAAGAACTCCTAAACTTGTATTTTATTGATTACCAAATGGAGTGGAGCTAAACATCAAAAGTTTAGAAATATAACAGATTGCTAACAAAAAATTCATTGCAATGGATTTCATTATATTCAATTTATACAAAATGCTAGAACTGTTTCCTCAAGGCCGTGGAAGCTGCCACAGTATTGAATAATACTTCCCTTGTGCTTCCAGAGTATCATTTCATGTAATGATGCCTATACAAAAGGTAAATTAATCTATCATAGCTTTATCACTTGTTGTACAACTGGAACTTGGAAAACCATGGACTAGATAAAATACAAGCCTTCAACCATGACCATCACTTCCATGATGCGTTTTACAACAAAAAATATTTGTATAGATAAACATTGTGTGCTTGGCAAAAGACCACATTGTGTGCTTGGATGAGAATTGCATGCTTGGAAAAATACCACATTGTCTGCTTGGCTGACAATTTATGTCTTCCACATTGAGGTTCAATGCATGGACAATCCTGGTTAGAAGCAGGACTGTAGAACAGCCTAAAAAACAAAGAGCATCCACGTTAAAATTTTGAAAATTAATCAACACCATCATTATCCTAGTAGACCATAAACTATATGTGACCAGGAACATCAACATGCATATAAACACGAGCACACAAGATCAAAATAAACACTTTCACCAAACACACAACTAAAAGATAACAATCGACGTTGATTTGGGCAATAGGACAGTTAACACTTTATCACAAGCATAAAATGATAGAACATCGTTCAGTGAATATCAAAAAACCGTGAAGAGGGCATGTTCAAAATAACATAACAATCTACTATGCTATCATATACTATTCCATGAAGGCAAAATCAGCTTGATGAAGTCATGAAAATCCAACGAGATCTCTGACTAGAGGCAAGGAGAAAAAAATCCAACAACAAAAAACGCAATGATAAGGTTCAAACTTCATTGGCCTTTCACCATCTAACCATAAATTTATAAAGATGTAAAATATAAATATCTATAAATCTAATAAACATCAAACCATGAACATAGGTATGAGAACATAGTAACTACATGTTTAAGTATAAAAATCAAACATGTTGCATGAACATAAATAAGTAAAGAGATTCTATTTGACAGCCAACATGATGGATAGGGAAAAAATAACAGCATGAGCATGAGCAGATTATGAAAAAGGTATTTTCATAACAACATAACAATAGGGAAACATAAATATACTTATCATATGAAAAAGGGTCACCTGACGACACCATGAAAGCCTAGCTTATCTATTCTTTGTGCATACCTCATTGATTCCCACTAGAGTTGAATTCCTTCCATAGATGATCAGTCATGGTAGAAAATGATGCTTCTCCACTTATTCTATAGTTACCTAGAAAAGTGTCAAACATTATCGCAAAATTTTTTTCTAGAGCATCAAGGTATATGTGCACACACAATGAAAGAGTGTCAAATGTACCTGGCATGGCAGGTAAGGTTGGATGGTCTTGCATCTCCCTTTGGTCTTGGGTTATCGTGATAAAGACAACATAGACATCATATGTAGAACAGATAACACCTCATACCAAGCACTTGATATTGCTGTTTCTTGAAAAGAAAAATATCCATGAACTGTGATTTTCAATGAAAACTATCTCAATCCTCAATAAACAAGACCAAACACCTGAAACATCAATGCTACTGGAGGTAACATTCTTCCATGGAACAAGCACCTGTTCATCATCCTCCTGATTGATCCAAACAAATTCCACTAAATCTTGTAGTTGACTTCCTACATAAAAAATAAAGCAATAGAATACTAATCAAGTTCTGCCCAGTTTTCAAATAGATCTTCATTCTCACAATGCCAATGTCTTCCATAATCTCTAATCCTATGCCCAAAGGCCTACATTTTTTTATTTAATCAATTCCTCCTCCAATCTAAATATCGTCCATGCTGAGTATTGGTCATGAAATCATTCACTCACAATTACATTGTCAATATCTAGAAAAATAAGGTCTTGTTAAAATTACCTTTTGTTAATCCCAGCAAAACAGGTAGATAATCATCAAGGGCCTGCAGCAAGTCAGCCAGTCGAACCACCTGAAAAAAATATTGAAGAGTTTTGAGGATTAATCTACCATAATATAACTAAGTTGTAGATTCCCATCGGAGCAAACTTGTCTGCACCAGAGTACTACAAAATTTATTGTCTCTCAAAGCACAATAATTTTCTTAGAATAATACATGCACACAGATTGCAGCCTTTTATGTCTCTGAACCATGCATGCTGTATCATTTATAAAACTCCTTACATACACTGTTTCCATAAATTGTAACTGAAGTAATTGATATGTATGCCACTTTATTGGTCTTTTCATTGTTTCTTTGATGAACACTATATCCTGCATTCTATCATTCAAAATAACCTAATGTTACATGAACAATAATTGTGTTTTGCAAAATTTTGTACATCTTTGCACTAAGATGCTTTGACAATATAAAATAAGTTTCTCAGTAATAAAATCATGAAGAAATGTTACCATGTTGCGTTGCTGTCTTTCTTTTATTTCTTGTAGCAGGACCCTCCGCTGCTGCCATGGCAACTATTCGTGTCCGAAGTGCTGAAAGGTGCTCAACCATTTTTGCTGAGAGGTAACCTTGAAGTGATTTGCCAAAGTCAATACTTTTTGGAATGCGAAGACCTGGTACAAAAACAAACATTTCTCCACCTTGCCCCGGTTTCTTCTTTGTGCCCCCTTCATCTGTTGATGTAGATATTATACATCCCATACTTTCTCAAGACCACTTCTGCATATACAAACACAGTGAATGATAGGAAAGCTGCGGCACATTGATAAGAAAAAAACGGGAAACGTGAATCGGTTCCGACCAGATGTCAGGAACTTTTGTTAAACAACTCTAACATTGTGTTAAAGCAAAATTCTCTTGCATGATGGGGAAAAGCCAGGATCGTTAGTATATCGTCTAAGGGACTGACACCAACTGCCTTTAACAAGGGCTGCTCACGCCCACTTACTTTGTTTTGTAAGGATCAAATATCTGGAGAGGGGTTGGATTGACGAATCCGTTGAATTTCGGACAAATGCTGAAGAAGAGTAGTAGAGTTAAATGCCTTTCCGTTATATATTTAATGTGTATACGTCAGGCAAAATATCACATAATATTCGGGGGATGGGCAGCCTCAATTTTGATGGCCTCGCAGGCCAGGGTGTTATCACTGGGACAATACCAGGTGCCTCATAAGTTAGAGAATTGTCGAGGTGTCTTGTTTAATTAAGTTAGGTAGAAAATTGTAAAGGTTGAAGCTGGAAAGTTAGATACAATTTGATAGGATGGGTTAAAGGGTCATTGGGTTGATGCTGTATTTTTCAGAGAAATTTTATTTAAATTTGGTTGGAAAATTCTCATCAATATGATTGTGTAATTTCATAATTTCAGTGTCTGTAAATTCATATTATGTAAATTATCTTGTTCATGGATATATATTTTAATTTTTCACATTTGAGATATGGGATATGCATGTATATAGATTGTTATGCAAGTGAACCACACTGAAAGCAAATTGCAAGAAATAAACCGCATAAATATAATTGCAACTACAAAAATTCAGCCATATGCCCTATAGAAAATTCGAGAAATTAAACGCAGGGAAAAGGGCATTTTACTCACTCGAATAGAAAGACTGTCAAAATTCAAAGGCACTGCTTATTACAGGAGTATTCTAACGAGCTGCAGCGCCAGTCGAGCCCGTTCTGTGAGTTTTTGGAGTGTTCTGGTGACCTGGTGAACTGCAAGGGAGGGCGCTGCAAGGGAGGGAGCTATGGAGTGCCCGGACGAATTGGTCAGGAGCAGGGCGCGGAAAATTCGAATTGAAATGAGAATTAACTCACGGGCGGCAAATAGTGATGGAAATTTCTCCTCCTGTCAGACACAGTTAATGCGGAAGGTGCGGAGCTCGCAGTGGCGAAGCTGGGCGGAGATCGCGTTGGGTGGCAGAGGGCGGAGGAATTGTCCGATGGCCAGAGTGAGAGGTTTTTCTGGGCGGCACTGGAAACTGGACAATTCCTCCGCCTCGTTAGACTACTCCAGAAAAAACACTACCATGTACTAAATAATTTTCAAAACCACAAACTTAATATTAGAATTCCTCACATTAAACTTACTAGCAAGCACACATATTAAGTTAAAGAGACTATGGAATATGGTTATAAATAAAGTAATCACTACCCATCCATAATGATTCTAAATGATTCACTATTGAATACGTTCAATATTTCTCATAACACTTTTGACAGGGAGAATTCCAACTAAGTTTGGCCACCTGAAATCCCTGCGAGCACTTGACCTCAGCGAAAATGCTCTGAACGGTTCTATTTCAGTCGAATTGGGTCGATTGTAGAAAGTGCGTTCCTTGGATATTTTTGGCAATCTATTGACAGGGAGAATTCCACGTGATTTTGGCCAACTTAAAGCACTAAGAAAATTGGACCTCAGCTTCAATGTGCTCAGGGGTTCTATTCTAGTGGAGTTGGGCTCGCTGCACCTGCTAGAGTACTTGTTTCTCGAATACAACCACTTCTCAAGCAAAATACCAAGTTCGTTGGGTAATATGACACACCTTACATCTCTATCCATTCATAGTTTTAATATTTTCGGTTGTATTCCTTTGGAAATATTCCGTCTACCCCTCTCTTCTTTATATCTTGGTTTTAACCTCACAGGGAATATACCTACAACCATTACCAATTTCACCATGTTGATCGAATTAAGTCTTTTTGGCATCAGAATCACTAATATACCTCAAGGCATTGCCAATTTGACTAAATTAACATATTTAGATCTCTCTTATAACATGCTAAGCGATAATATTCCTCTAACCCTCCAAAATTTGAATCAATTGAATTTTTTAAATTTGCAAGATAATAAGTTGACTGGTCAAATTTCTGAAGCCATTACCAATTTAAGAAAAATTGAAATGCTTTTTCTCACAATTGTTTGACCGGAGTAATTCCAAGTATAATAGGAAATTTAAGAAAACTTCAAGTACTTTTACTTTCAAACAATAGTTTGACAGGTGTAATTCCAACTACAATAGGAAAACTTCAATCATTAGAATATTTAGTTTTGTATTCAAACAAATTAACTGGCCAAATTCCATATAGCTTAGGCCAATTAAGAGCCCTTTGTATACTTCGCATCTATAATAATAGATTTTTCGGGAGTATTCCTAACAATATCAATGGTTTAGTTTCACTTCATGAGTTAGATCTATCACAAAACAAATTAGAGGGATCCATTCCTATTGAAGGCATCTATAATTGGACTTATTTAACTATTTTCTGTGCTTCTTCCAACAACTTTTTATGGGACTTTTCCCTCATCATTGACCAATTGCACAAAAATTTTGGTGCTAAATTTAAGACACAATGGGTTCACAGGTGAGCTTCCTCCATACCTGGAAAATTTTGGTGACTTGCAAGTTTTAAATGTTGGTTATAATAACCTTCATGGTAGTTTTCCTCAGTGGATTACAAGTCTCAGCAAGTTGTTTATGTTGGATTTATCCAATAATAAATTTAGTGGAGAAATACCATCTGATCTTGATAGACTCCAAGGATTTGCAATAAACAAATCTTCACAAGGATGAAGTATAGATATGAAATGGAAGCAAACATAAAAGGGATTGAATATATTATGCCATATGTGTGGCAAACTAACAGGATATTTGGTTTTTCTATGAATAATCTTACTAGAAAAATCACTGTAAGCATAGTAAGTATGAATAGCTTGCGATTGTTGAATTTATCTTGGAACCAATTGGAAGGGAAAATACTTGCAGGCCTTGGTGACATATCTACTCTAGAGGAGTTAAACCTGGCCGAAAATAAATTGCATGGAGAAATTCCTCAAGAACTCTACAAATTATCAATGTTGGCTTCGTTTAATCTTTCATATAATAACCTATGTGGGGAAATCCCAAGAGGGACACAATTCTACACTTTTACTATGACTTCATTTCAGAATAATAAATGCTTATGTGGGCTTTCTCTACCACCGTGCAAGCAAAATGTGAAGTCAAATACAACAATGGTGAGAGACAGTGGTAGTGGAAATAATGTTAAAGCAAGATGGTTCAACTATGAAATGAAAAAATATCTTTGTTAGCATTAGGGATTGGAGTAGGGATTGGATTTGTGGGAGTTGTTGTTATGTTCATTGTTTGGGACAAAGCGAGGTGTTGGGTAATGGGGTTGTCTCCCAACAACACACAAAGACGAGTTTATGGATTGTATCGATTCCCTACATAGATTATTAACGCTTCTCTATATACATCAATGTCTTAGTGTATGTAATATTGTTTCTTGGTATAATATTTGAATGTCACTTGCTCGCATATATCATTGTTTTATTCAATTTAATGATATAGTGTTTCAGTGTACGTAAACAACTTGTCAAAGAAATGTAAAATATAATTCAAAAATTCTATTTGAATTTCTATTAGTTATTAATACACAAATATATATGTGAAACATGGACTTGACTATCTAGATGGAAATCTTTTGCTCATTTAAAATTTTTGAATCAGAGAATTTTATGGCTCACTCCACTTAAAGGACTAAACTTTGATTACAAATGTTTATTTTCCTAGGACCTCCAAATCTTGGAATGTAATAGAGGCTCTATTATATTTAATAGAATACACTCTTTTAAATGAAATTAGCCCATAGGAGCACAAAATTTTCTCTATTGTATTTTAGGAACATGTTGGTTGTGCTTAATATGATAATTGTGTATGTTGATAGCTACAAGAATTTCAATATAAATTTGTTAATAATTTGTTAGTTTCTAAAGATCTTAAGTAGAGGCTTTCAAAAAATTTAGAAATTGCCCCAATTATATCTAAATCAATCTCATAATTTCCAAGCACTCTTGTACTAAATCAAGGTACTCTTGATAATATCATTTAGCTTGTTGTATGCTGGAGAATGATGCCTTATGAAATGTGTCCAAGAACTCTAGTGTATTCTTATAAGGCTTATGGTATTATTTTATGGTGAAAAATAAAATGTTTGTAAAATGTAATTATTAATTTGTTGAGTATATTCTTAGATTACTAGTGGATGTCCACTTATTATGCATTGATAATATTCCCTTTCTAAAAGATAGCCAAGGGAATGTTTTGCGATAACATAATGGATTGGGTAATGTAGCCACCTTTAACATCTCATGAACCATTATAACCCAATCTCTTCAAATTTGACAATGGAAAGGGATATTTTTGTATCAACAAATATATTGACACCTTGTAGAAAAAGGGCTAAAATCTAAGCACTCATAATATGTGACGTGCACATATGTCATATTTATGAATGGGGAATAACTTCCAATATTTTTTCGCTCATTTAGAGCACAATATAAGTGCAATATTTACCATTCTTCATATTTAAATATTGCTTTGTGGAATATTAAAAAACTTATTCAATTTATTGTTATTGAATATCCAATTAACTAAATATTTAAACAATGTAAATTTCATGAAAGATATAAATATATCTTTTAGTCAAATTTTAAATTAGACCAAATAAATAAAAACCATAAATAAAAAATAACTACTATGTCATGACATTCAAAACCACAAACATAATATTATAATTCATTACATTAAAATCACACATGTTAAGTTAAAGAGACTATGGAATACAATTGTGAATAAAGCACTCACTGCATGTCCATGATGATTTTACTCAAGTTCCATTCATAAGATGTGGTTATAAAATAATAACAGTGATTTCTATATGTGATGTACTTTAAAACTTAAGGTTGTGTATAGAAATACTCAAGTTCCATTCATAAGATGTGGCTATAAAATAATAACGGTGATTTCTATATGTGATGTTCTTTAAAAATTAAGGTTGTGTATAGAAATACTCAAGTTCCATTCATAAGATGTGGCTATAAAATAATAGCGGTGATTTCTATATCTGATGTCCTTTAAAACTTAAGGTTGTGTATAGAAATACTCAAGTTCCATTCATAAGATGTGGCTATAAAATAATAATGGTGATTTCTATATGTGATGCCCTTTAAAATGTAAGGTTGTGCATAGAAATATAGAGTCTTGATGCACACTATATTATTTGAAAATATTTAATAACTAATATGAAATGTTGATAGAAATAACGTGTAAGGCACTGAAGCAAATATGGAACATAGAAAATTATACAAAAATATTTTTTTTTCATAAGTTCCTTCGAAGAAGGAATGCCTTCATAATAAATGTTAATAATTGAATTTATAACAATGTTATTTCCATAATTGTTATTACTTATATATATATAATATATATATATATATATATATATTAAAATATATATATAGATATATATATATATATATTCTTAGCATGAATCAAATAACTAACATGTATATGTGAAACCAATATGTAGAGACTCAAATTTCATTCATCTAATTATGTATTTTTATCGAAAATTTTAGGGGCTAATATTTGCAAGTGGGCTAATTTCCCATTATTTTTCCACAAAAACGATTCACCTATTTCCATTTTTTATAGAAATTGTTCGCCCAAAATTTACAATATAAAATTATTTTACCTTAAAAATTGACAACATTATATAGAGACTATATATAAAATCATTATAGATTTTAAGAATTTTATAAATTTATCAATAATTTTTTTATAGTTTGCATATTAGGGACTAATGAGATTCACCAATGTTTTTAAACTTCAAGATACTTTTCCATCCTTAAAATTTTCCTTATGTATTCCATGGATTTCACAACATCGAAAACAAATTGTGAATATGATCATGAGGCTTCCCATAATCTCAAGAACGATTATTAGAATTGGTATTTTTTTACTGTTTATCCCTCTTCCTAATTCTAGACATATGAATGTGTTTACCTCAATTGATGTCTAGTACTTGAACAAAGTTGCCTTTGTTACCTACTTGGGTCATTCTTTTGTCTTGTTTACTCCATCGTAAATTTATTGTATAATAATTATGTCCTTCCTATAGATCAACCCCTGTGTTTGTTATTTATTTATTCTACTTATGTTAGTTAGAGATGACTTCTTGAGATTATTGGTACACATGAATGTTGACAATATTAAAATTTATCTTATCCTCTCTATGTTTCTCTCAAAGACATTATATGTAGGTCATATAAGTAGATAAATGCCCATATCTTGTGGCTAGGTGGATCAAAAGGCCATTTTCAAATGGGAAACTCTTGAATCTACTAAGGATAATGAATTCCTAACTTTGATCCATAAATAAGGAGTTGGTAACTCCAATATTTTCTAAAGGGATCTTTTTCATGCCTTTTACACCTTGTAATTTATTTTTCTTATAATCAACCTCTTTTAAATTTTGTTTAGGTTCAAAAACAATTATTTTGGTGTCTCCAATCTTCCCAAAACTTTATCATATTTGTGGAAAGATTGGATCTCAACTTTAATAATTAAGCAACTAAACCACCTACATTTATAGTCTTCATTATCAACCTCAACCTAGTAGCGATTACTTACCCTCATAATTGCCCCTTCTTGTTGGTTGAATTACTCCCATTATTTAGTTAAAATCATCTCGTTCTTCATCCTAGTTGGGTTTGGATCTTCTTCTTTTCCCTTGTGCATTTTTACTAGATCCTCTGAACCCCACTTTCATGACGAATTATTAATGTCATATTTTAAGGAGAGTGCATCCCAACTAAGGGATAAGTTTATCTTCCAATTAGTGTCATTATCAGTAGGTTTAGTGTGTTATTGTATATATATTTCATTGTTTTGGAGACTTATATTTTTAAAAGAAAAAATAGGAGATTGTTTAGGGAATGGAGTCATACCTTCTGCCCAAGATTTCCTTCAACAACGCGTCGTATATTAGTAAACATATCTAACTTGACACAAACAAATGGTATGACCCAACATTATCTTGAATTTTTTTTTCTTCCCTTTATCCAATTTGGCATGTACATTCCTACTAGTCTTTCCAAGTGTTCATGTGACATGACCTACAATGTTTGACATGAGACCAACTCATCTCCCAATTGGAAACTTATTTCTAGGACCTAAGACAATATCTTAGGAACAATCTGAACCTCCTAAGAGATCCCCATCATCTCCCTGTAATTATGACCTCTGGAGCTACTAACAATAAACCCATTCCTGCACCTATGCACCTCCTTCCTATACAAGAGAAGGAATCCTTACTAGCAACTAAAGGATCCACATTAGCAAGAGAATTTTCCTACTTATATATAGTTTGTAGATAAGGATAGTATCCAAAACTTTGTTTCATATGGTTTAATAATTAATTAACCAATACCCAATTCACATCCAAAACTAGGAACATGAGATGAATATTACTAACCTTCATCGTTGACTTGCTAAGAAACCAACACAACCAAAAAAATTACTTAGCTACTATATTTTTGTAATGTCATTGACCTCTAGCTAGGTGATATTACACAATCCATAATACAAGTTTCATCAATTCACCAACGATTCTATAGAACCTTGTAGTTTATGATTTATAATTTTCTATAATTGAACCTTGGATCACCACATTTATCCACTAGAAATTTTGTATGAATCTCACCCTAAGTTAGAAACCGTAATACATAATTATTATATATTAAACCCCAACTTAATACTAGACTCCACTAGTAATTCAATTAATTCCCACTATAATTATCACCTAGTTTTTCAACTTGAAACCCAAAATTTGTATTTATTAGAAGAATGCATAATTTGTAAACAATTCACACACCATTGCACCCACTCTTATTACACAAACTTAGGGTTTAAATTCATTATAATAAAATTATGCATAATAAAATAATTCTGACATAATAAAATAATGGCAATTATGAATACCTATGAAAGTATTAATAAACCTAGGGCATTAACTAAACTTATAGTTTTATCAGAAGAAGCACATAAGCATATATAAATACATATGAAAATCAATAAATGCACACAAGTGCTCAAAATCCCAAACTAAGGTGTACAATGAAACTGCACGTAAATATCAAACTTGGTATGTAAACAAATTACCAATTAATTACAAAATTTTAAACACAGAACCCCCAAAATTAGGGTTTCTTCATAACATTCATAATTTAGAAAAGTAAATCACATGGATACTCTTATGCATAATTATTGATTGGATACAGGATCTCCAAATTCCACCCTCCCATAGGCTACATGGTCCATCAATTTCAACCACGAGTCACCCCTGAGCCAAGGATGCAACTCCACACACATGAATAATAAAGAATGACCATATATCCATGACCAATGTGCAAACACAATAGACATGTTTTCCATGTATTAGGACATCCTCTAGGTTAACTGCTAAGGTGCCAATCCACAACCATGCCACTCTAGGGCTCCAGGCACCCTCCAGGCCATCAAACCAGAAGAACTCTCAGCTAGTCTAGAACCCAACCTCAAGGCTTACCAACTAGTTTCTTTGGACTAAAGTCCAAAACCACGATCCTCCTTAGAGTGATGATCATTATCAAAATGATATTGAATAATAATGTTCATGGAAAGTACACACACACACACAAATATATATATTTATTCTCAATGAATGGCTCTTTTTTCCATGTGGTGATATTGAAGCCACATGGGCCCCAGGTGCCTTTGTTAATGGAATCTGTCATCAACACTTTGTTTCCCATCACCATGGAGTTGCACCACCCCTCATACCCTTACCATGGAGTGGCTTTGTAGCTAGTATTTTTATTATTATTGAAATATTTACAAATTACGTCATATTTAAAATTTGGGACCTCTGGCCACTTAACCAACACTCACACATATGATCGGTCATGTTGGCCCCATAATATATAACATATATTTATGGGTATTCAGGCCACATATTATAAACATATAGGCACACAAGCCCGCAATATACATCCATCTCACCATCTTGATAACAAGTACATATGTCCACATTATAAATGGGTGGGGGTATTACATCAATCCTCCCTTATTTTATGCAATGTCCTCAATACCTCTTATTCCCACAAGCTATATCTATTATGGAAATTCCATGTCTTCATGTATTGCTTCATCCTAGAGCATCTTCTACTTCCTAGTTCCATTTGCACATTGGCAAGATCTGAAGATCCTTGCCCCATGTTGATGAGCATACCATCTCCACATTCTCAACCTTGTTACAGATATAAGACATCAAACCCATATCAATAATGACATCTACAGTCAGTTCTCACATATATAAACACATATACAGACATATATATGGAAATATTTTTCTCTTTTCATCCAGAGTAGTAGCAATAAAATATACAATCATAACTAAATATGAATTATGAAGAAAGAAATTTCATATAATGTGAAAAGCCAAAGTCAAAGATAGCTTTCAGATGCCCTAATCACAATCATGGGTCCTAAAGATAACTTTATGCAAACAACTATCTATTCTTTGATGCTAGTTGTTTCATTTCGAAATTCCCTCACTCTTGTTGGTTCATATCCTATAGGATTTCCATTTCACCATTCTTATCTTGTAGCTCACTCTTTAAAACTTATATCATGTTTTCTAGACTATTTTCATCTATCACTTCTCTTAGTGTCTCAATATGATCCGAATTTAAACAGGAACGCAACAAATTACAGAGATAACCATATACACAAATATGTAGTGGAAATAATACTTCATTTCATTAATGGAAAATACTGAAATATGCTTACAATCAGAAATGGAAATAAACTAGCTAGGGCGATGGTAGCTTATCTCTAAGAAGAGATGTGTTGGCTACATGCCTCGGAACTGTGTTACAATGAGGCTCAAAGGCCTATTTATTGTTGAGAAACAATGAAAGAAACCCTTCACATTCCAAAACCTAACCCTAGGAGATGAAACGCCAA
>APFE030660756.1:71784-98102 GCA_000404065.3 Pinus taeda | reverse complement strand
GGGTCCAAAAAAAAAAATTTCTCGGGGCGCTGCCTCGAACCCCGTAGAGGGGGGCTACCCGCCCCCCTCAAACCCCCCGGTTCACTATGTAGGTTAGTCGTGGAAAGAATATAACACAGCCCAACAGTTGGAACCTAATCCTGTACTTGGCCTTGTGGGGCATACCGGACATTGGTGAGAAATGCGACCGGATTTACACCCTTTCAGCTAGTGTATGGCTTGGAAGCGCTCTTACCAGTTCAGTGTGAAATTTCATCTCTCAAGCTCGCAATCGACCTTCTCCCTGGAACTTCAGAGGAAGAGGCTCGTTTCTTGGAATTAATCCAACTGGATGAAACTTGTCGTGATGCTTCTTTGGCTAACAAAGCACATAATAAATGAGTCAAGGCGCAGTTTGACAAGAATGTCAAACCCCGTGTCTTCTTAGAAGGTGACCTAGTCTTACTTTACGATCAGGAATCCAATAAATTGGGAGCAGGCAAGTTCTAGTCTTTGTGGATGGGTCCCTATATTGTTAAGTGTGTATTAGCAAAAGGAGCCTACGAGTTAGTAGATTACGATGGGATTCCACTGTCACAACCCCGAAACAGATTGTACCTTAAGCGTTACTATGCTTGACTAAGTGTAGTAATCTCTTCATATGATTTTGTTACATTTTTGTTTTCGTTAAGAGCGATCGTTTTGGTTAGGTAATCCACTTTTGCGTTTGTTGCAAATGTCAAACCTATTGGAATAATTTGTTGGATACGCCGACGGAGCTAGTCGTAGTACACGGAACCTATCTTCTATAGCTTGGGCCATCTTTAATCCAAGCGGTGAATTAGTGAGTTTCAGAGGGGTATGTATTGGTCGGTTAACAAACAACATTGCTGAGTATAGTGCATTGGTAGAGCTCTTCTCTGATGCCATTGCACATGGCACACGCCGACTTGTCGTCAGGCTAGACTCACAACTCGTCATTCTACAACTTACTGACATCTACTCTGTTTAGAATCCAGCTATCTATCATATGTTCCTAAGGGTCAGGATTTTGGAAAGGGAGTTTGATTCTATTCAATATCAACACATTTCCAGAAACTTAAACACATTAACTGATTCATTAGAAAATTATGTATTAGACAGACATTTGCAACATTTATAAAAGAAAAGCATTTCATCAACATTTGCATCAGGATCATATAACTTAACCAAAATAAAGCTCCGAAAATAAAAAATATATATAGTTGTTTATGGCTTTTACTTAGTGTTTTATGTCCAGGACAAAATTGGTCATACGACCCAAAAACTCAAAAATGCAAGAAGGCACCCTAGACTAATGGTGCTGGTGATAACAAGTCACCGCCTGTGTGATCATGCGTCAGAGCCTAGTCCATCGAATCGGCGTACCAGTGGTATGGCGCTATAATCTCAGAGGTAACTCGTCAATCCTCACATCTTGAATACCAAGGGTGAGACCCTCGATCTGATCCTACAATACTGCAAGGGTCTTGGGTACGTCCAGATCACGAAGGACAACCCTCCCTACAACCTCTCCTACTGGAACGACAGCTGCTACTCTCGGGCGCACTGCTAGTTGCACTAGTCTGATATCTGCACGAACACATGAGTTTTGATTAGTCTTGATAACATTTAAAAAGTACAAGAACAATATAAAAGTAATGAACAGAGATATGGTTAGATATTTTTACCTATGACACCCCATTGCTTGCCAACCGGCAGCACCAAATCTGGGTCACCCCAGAAATCCATCTCGGCATATGGATACTCAGCATAAACCATCTGCTGACGGTTGAACCACTCGAAGGAGGCATCAAGGAATGAAATCTACGACTGACCAGCATGTCTGTCCATGAGATCAACCCATCTTTGCATCCGTAGTTTTGTCGGCGTGGCACTCCGAGTGAAATGTACTGTGGCTGCATCAATGGGATCCTCTCCAAGGCGAAAGCAGTCAGAACAGAACCATAACCAAAGTTCTTAGATATTCCATTCTTCACCATGGTAAGCTATTAGTTTATCATTGGAAGTACTACATCACACCAGTTGAATACCTTTGGTTCAAGGCATTCCAAGGCATGCTGCATATAGGACCTGTTGGCTAAGTGAAGAGCCGCGCTACCAGCCAATCTAGAAAAGGTGAATAAGATAGTCCTCAAGGACCGGCCAGTGACATCTTGAATACTAATCTTTCCATCCCTGCTCGGTTGAGATCCATCTCTACAGTATCGGCGAATATAATCCCTCACGGATTCACCCCCATGAGGGGAACTTGATAATGAGAGAGGGGCGCCATGCCTCGATAAGCTGGTCAAGAAGTAGATGTCCTCAATGGTCAAAGGGATGGATCTACCTCTAATCTGGAACACTTGGTTGGTAGGATCCCATGCATCGGAAATATTGCAACAAATTGATTTGTTGCCTCATGTTATATATGCGGAAGAACTTGAGCAAACCACAGTTCCGCAATGCAGTTACCGTACCCGGATCATGTAAGGAAACCATGTTCTCTTCTTCATGCTCACATTCACGCCATGTAATGACCATCTTGCTCCGATGAATCTCTGAAAAACAAACAAGAGAAGAATTAGGATCCTGATTAGGAAAAAAAGGGGCAAAATTTCCATGAAAAATCAATGTAAAAACTTTCCTCCTTGTGCCCATCGCACCCTAGCTGTGTACTGGGTGGGATGCATATTGACTGGTCAATAGCTAGCCTAGTATGCATCACACCTTTCGATGTATACTAAGTGCGATGGGGAGAGAATGAATTGTTCAAACCCCAGAGGCCCAGAAAAGCAGGAAAACATGCTCAGAATTCACAAAGGAAAGAATGCAATTGAAGAGATCAGGTTTAGCTCCTACCTGGTCCAGACGACGGCAAAAATCATCCACAGAATCTCCCGAAATCAGCTGATGAAAATTCAAATGAAATGGCAAAATGAGGGGTAAAAACTACTTTTAAGTTACTTTTCACGTAATTCAAGTAAGGTATTAGTTTTTTAACTCATTTTTCAAGCATGTATTCTCATTTCTAATCAGTTTGATGGAGCAATTGAATAGGTAGTATGACCGTCAAGAGAACATAGTGTTAACGGTGAATCGAACATCTCTGACCATTATCATGAGCAGTTTTACGCGAAGTTCAAGCTCGTTAAAAAATAAACCTAGAAATGAGCATATGTTCCACCAGAGTTTAAGCTCATTAAAAAATGAACCCACTTTTGGTAAATAACCATTGCGATCGCATAATTATCAACTTTTGAACCTTGGTCGTGTTCTTTCCATCACCTCCATTCTTTTTTAGCCGATCATACGCCTCCATTTGATTGTTTACCCCTTTTCAGGAACAACTACGATGAGTGATTCTATTAGCCACCTTCTTTACATTGCCATGATTCAAAAGTTCCAAACCTTACTTGGAACCAGTTGCTATCCGAAAACATCACTCGTTCCTCAAAAAACGAGTCTCCTTTAAGCTCTTTTCGTCTGACTCGTAAAATGTGAAAATATTACCGAGCAATTGGCCTCTCCAACTCGTTAAAGTAATTGGAAGTGCCATCCCTCCTCTAGATTTTAATATTTTTGGACTCGAGGGATCATTGCACAAAAATATCGAGTGCAATTGTGGAAGAAAGTCAATCAAAACCCTAACGTTCACGGGGACTAATGAGTCAACCATCTTTGACTTTGGAAATGAAACCATTCCGGGCCAAGCGTTCTGGTTTAATTGGGTCAAGGTCTCCTGGTTTGTTTGAAACTTGTGTTTCAACATCCTCGGAGACTCCAATTACTCCAACTATTTCTGGTATCCCTGCCTCTACAGAAGAAGTTCCACAGTTACAACAAGACATTAGAATTGATCATAGTGTAACAATGAACACATCTATTCCTGAACCGGCTCCATCTAGGGCTGATTCGGAAGGTGTCACCCCTCCTGTATCTGTCACTACAAAGTCTATACCTTCTTCATCACCATAAATATTTTACGAACCTGACGGTCTACCTCTTCCACTTTGATTGATTGCTATAGAAGAGATTGTGGAGGATCTTACATCCAGTACTCCATTGCATTTTGGAACTGGGATCCACCTATATCCTTCTATGACAGAAGTTATTCATCCTTCATCGCAAGTTCCTGTAGAATCGTTAGGAAATCTTTTGGATAGACTCGATATGCCTGAACAACCATCAGCATCTAGGACTGTGTCAGCTAACACAACAGCAGCAGAACAACCTATTGCTACTCCAAAAATGTTCGCTGGTATACCATCTATCCCAACTAGTTCTCAACCACTAGATGGAGTCCACTCGGGGACTGTTTCGACAGTATGGTCTGTTCCTATTTGTTCGTCTAGAACCTTATCTGGAATCTTTTATGTTAGAGTCTCAACTAATTGATCCTTCGCAACAGTATCAATTTGGGCAGTGCAATCTCCAAAGGCCAATTTTCCCTTTGAACACTAGATTGTAGCCATATGGGGGGCAGTATGCCTTTTCATTATTCCCTCCAGGAGAACAATCGTATGAGAGTTCACAACAAAATTTGGGTCAGGCTGGAATCACATCCAGTGGTTGGGTACCAATACTGCCTCAACAACCAAGAATTGTATATTCTATACAAACAAATAAACCTGTGTCAAATATTCCCACTACACTGGCTATTGTGACGGTGTCGCAAGTACAAATGCTACCTATTGTATGTCAACCTCCAGTATCTCAGGTCATAATACAACAACCTCTTGTCTCCTTGACTCAATCACAACCGTCGATTAGTGGATCCTTAATTGAAGCGACCCAGGCTCAAATGGGTACTATAACCCCTCATCTTGGTCAAACATCCAGTATTGGGCAACAACAAATGGTCTCACAGCCATGGCTAGTGCAATGTCAACAACCCCAATTATAGCAAGCTTACCAAGGACTTGAGCAACAAAGCTTTGCAGGCAATGGGTAGCCGTATATTCAAAACGGTCACCATAAATCATATCAAAATGGTTATGCCCATCAACCTTATCAAAGTTATCAGCATCAAATACATTATGCTAGTATGCAAAGACCCACTGCTCAGACGATCCCATCCTATCTGGGGTATGCTTCGCCAAACCTAGATCAACATTTTCCTTTCATTGCAACTTTAGAATTACCAGATCTGAATCAGCGAACAAATGATTCGATTGCTTACGCCCCTTGGTGGCCGACGATTCCTCATAAACTTTTGTCAGATATTCCTAAATTCAATGGAAATCCAGGTGAAGTTCCGTCGAATCATGTGATGATCTTTCATCTGTGGTGTTCACCCAACACTCTCAATGATGACTCAATTAGACTTTGCCTTTTTCAGCAAATGTTAACTGGTCTGGCAGCAAAATGGTACATCAAATTTCCTAGAGCTTCATTCGATAACTTCAGCGCCCTTGCCACCACCTTTTTAACCCATTTTCAGTTACCAATAAGGTACAAAACAGGAACGGAGCTTCTTAATAATTTCAAGCAGACGACAACCACTTACATATCTGATCATATTCATGAGTGGTGACATCATCGCCGAATGGTAAAAACATATGTTCCTTATTAGCTGCTAGCTGAATGGTTTATTAAGTCATTGTTACCTTCTATTACAGAAGATGTGGCTAAAGGGGGTGTTGACACTGAAGAGCAAGTCATTGCTTGTGTGCAATATCTAGACTTGATCTATACTCAGTCTGGCACGCTCTATGACAAAATCCCTGATGCTCCTAGACCCGAGTTTTCCATTCCTCCTTCTCCTAAGTCAAACAAAGACTCTCATGTTGGCAATGGTGTGATAGGTACGACCAATACGAAAACTGCAAAGGTTACATCTAAGAAAGCCCGTAAGGTTTCTGGTCAAAATGCAAATGAAGAACTTCTTCCCTCAGAGGTTAATGCCATGTCGATCGACAAAGCCAAAGAACCGAAGCAACCAGGGGGCAAGAAGAAAAATAAAGGTAAAAAGAAGCAGGATGATTCATCTCCTTAAAAATCTTCTGAAAACCTTACTGGGCAAAAGAAACCTGGCTAGCCATGTCTCATATGTGATGAAAACCATTGGATGAGAAATTGTCCTCATAAAGCTGAGATTAAAAAATTCCTTAAGAGTTCAAAACCCTCAGCAGTATTGACCGATCAGTTTCCAAACCCAGAAACCATTCTGGTTGCTAGTGACAATGCTTCCCCATCCCAAGTGCTTATGTTGTCCGTTTAAAAACAACAAAATGATGCTTTGATATTGACAAGGAATAAATATTACAGGATTCCACAGACAATCACAATCCACATTTCCGCAATCACAATGTTTAACACGGACTAGTAGCTCCAACGATCCCAAATTCAAATGAAATGGTAAAATGAGGGGTAAAAACTACTTTTAAGTTACCTTTCACGTAATTAAAGTAAGGTATTAGTTTTTTAACTCATTCTAATCAGTTTGATGGAGAAATTGAACAGGTAGTACGATTGTCAAGAGAACATAGTGTTAACGGTGAATCGAACATCTCTGACCATTATCACGAGCAGTTTTACGCGAAGTTCAAGCTCGTTAAAAAAGAAACCTAGCAATGAGAATATGTTCCACCAGAGTTTAAGCTCATTAAAAAATGAACCCACCTTTGGTAAATAACCATTGCAATTGCATAATTATCAGATTTTGAACCTTGGTCGTGTTCTTACCATCACCTCCATTCTTTTTTAGCCGATCATACGCCTCCATTTGATTGTTTACCCCTTTTTAGGAACAACTGCAACAAGTGATTCTATTAGCCACCTTCTTTACACTGTCATGATTGAAAAGTTCCAAACCTTACCTGGAACCTCCTGCTATTCGAAAACACCACTCGTTCCTCAAAAAATGAGTCTCCTTTAAGATCTTTTCATTTGACTCGTAAAATGTGAAAATATTGCCAAGCAACTGGCCTCTCCAGCTCGTTAAAGTGATTGGAAGTTCCATCCCTCCTCTAGATTTTAATCTTTTTGGACTTGAGCAATTATTACATAAGAAGATCAAGCGCTTGTTATGTTCAGCTCATTAAAACCATCGAAAATTCATCCCTTTCGTATTATTTTATACTTTTTTGGACTTAAGGGATTATGCTACGAAAAAGGATTACTAGAGTTTCCTTTCCGTCTCTTTTCAGACTCTGTAAAATTGAAAAGGACCGAGTTATCCTTGTCATTAAACTCGCTAAAACAATAGCAACAAACTTGTCCATTATAGACAAGAGCGAGTTTCACTGGTGCTAGGCTCGTTAAAACATAGCGACGGGTTTGGTTGAAGGGAAAATTATAAAAGAAGCATATGTTATCCTCCTTAAGCTTGACAAAAATAAAGAGTTACTGGTCAGAAATGACTGGGGAAAACTTGGGAAGAAAACTTGAAGAAACTTTATTGGTAGCAGGTCGCTCTTGAACATGACACTTTCACTCCATCACCATGATTGAGTCGGGTTGGGTTATTCCGTTCACCGGTCATATCGCCATTGGTCCTCCGTACCATCCATTTTTTTGGGGTTAATGCTACCGATCCATTTTCAGTGTCGCCGATATGTTCAAGAGAATTCGCTCAGAGAATTCACCAACCTAGCTCATGTCTCATTCACTGCAATACCTTCACGCTTCATTCCTTCATGAACGCCACCCTGAACCTTCTATCATCAGATTGTTTTCACCTCCACAAAATCATTTGCTCCGTTTCGTGTCATAGATGTGGGATTCATTAAGGCCATCCTACGACGGGTCACTTCTTGTCGACATCAGCTCATTATCCAAGAAGTCAACTTAGGAACAACCCTTTCAATACTTTGGAGCTTGCATGCCTCAATGTCAAGTTTCTCACTTCCAGCGACAGGTTTACATCAATGGCCTTCGACTAAAATATTTTGCGTGGTGTTTGACGTGAAGTCCCATATTCACACCACGTGAATTGTATTGCAGTACCTTGAGGGTCATTGTCATTATTGGTGATTCCTCTCGTGCCTATTAACAGCTTACATCATTGGCTGGTAATCAGGCAATTCCATGTTCGACATCATAACATCTTTTCACATGGATCGACTTGTACTTCGGGTGAAGATTGAACTAATTTGAAGACCTTGGATCTAGTTTCATCCATCCGGGCTGCGATATATTTAGGAAAATAAAGACATCAAATGTACATCATAGTTGCACAAATAATCATCCAAACTAAGGGATGATGGCTCTACCAGAATCATCAGTCTGCCACACAAATGGTTATCTATCATATGTACATGAAAATGAATTTATAAAGTTGAGCATGGGAATGCCCGCCTCAGCTAGATCATGAAAATATTATGAAGATAATGTATTGTATCGTATCTTATTACAGGTCATCTTCTAGTTCGAAAAACCTTGGATCCTCATGATAAAGCATTTCACCCGACATCAGAAGATTTACAACCTCATGCTTTAGGGGGAAACTGTTATAGAAATATTTGGGCACTTCAACCCCAATCACATATATCCATAAATAAAGGGTGTATAAGCCCCTAAAAGTGTTGTTTCATACCCTAAAGGAGAAAGGTCAGCTGATTACATCATCTCCCATAAGTTCTCCTTGAAAAACTACTTAGAACTGGTCAAAACAAGACCATACAGACTGCTCAGTGCTAAGGGTGCGATGCATCTCTCCTGCCACATGTAAAAAGTGTGATTCATACTGAAAATCCCTTCTGTAGGGTGCGATGAGCGAGAGCAGACAAATGGCAGAGGCCGTTGGCTAGGTGGAAACCCAGAGAATCTTCTAGAAACAACTCATTTGACATTTGCCTCTCTGAATTCGCCCAGGGATGAGTAAGAGATCATGAAATCTCCAAGTGGGACCAAGAACTATCAGAGAGATGACACTAATCAAAATCCCAGAATCTGACTCACCCAACTGCAAACATCTATATATGGATCCCTCATCCTAGAGATCCAAAGGCTGGAATTTTGTATTTTTCAAGGAAGTGCTATTGGTTTGTCTGTGCAATGTTGTATTGTTGGGTGATCTAAGCTTTTCATGAGGTGAAGAGGGCTTTCATGCTAGGAGGATGGCACTGGGTCAGACCAATGTGTTGTAATCCTATCTTCTATTAATTCTATCAATAAAGCTATTTGAGTTTTCCTCCATATTCTTGTATATCTCTGAATATTACATTGATATATACGTTTGTATGGTTAATATACATCTGATCCTATATTGTTTATGGTTATAGATCTATATGCTTTGATGGTATTCTGCTGCTTTGACTCTACAAGTGTTCTTTGAAGCGGGACAAGTAAGGAAGGAGTGGCGAAGTTTTGTTGAAGGAGAGAGGAAACAAGCAAGGAGCCAATCATAAGACTGAGGTTGGTACTCTCTTCTTCTCTCTCATCTATCTCTCATAAAGGAAAACACAAGTGACTTTAGTTTGTTTGTTTCTAAGATAGATACCCGTCTTAGTGGGACTAGCAGCTCTGAATTGACACTAGTTTTCTCGATAACAAAAAAACTAGAAACAAGCTATTCACTCCCTGGTGGAGTCGCCATTTTTTTAACCATACAAATGTATATATCAATCTGCACAAGTGACTTTAGTTTGTTTGTTTCTAAGATAGCTACCTGTCTTAGAAGGACTAGCAACTCTAAATGGACACTAGTTTTCCCGATAACAAAATTGCCGAGCAATTGGTCATCTTAGCGGGACTAGCAGCTCTGAAAAGATTGCCGAGCAATTGGCCTTTATAGCTCGTTAAAGTGATTGGAAGTGCCATCCCTCCTCTAGATTTTAATCTTTTTGGACCTGAGGGGTTCTTACAGAAAAAGATCAAGCGCTTGTCTTGTTTGGCTCGTTAAAACTATCGAAAATTCATCCCTTTCATATTATTTAATACTTTTTCGGACTTCAGGGATTATGCTATGAAAAAGGATTACTGGAGTTTCCTTTCCATCTCTTTTTAGACTCTCTAAAATTGAAAAGCACCGAGTTATCCTTGTCGTTAAACTCGTTAAAAAAATAGTGACAAACTTGTCCATTACAGACAAGAGCGAGTTTCAGTGGCACTAGGCTCGTTAAAACATAGCAACGGGTTTGCCCGAAGGGCAAATTATAGAACAAGCATATGTTATCCTCCTCAAGTTTGAAAAAAATAAAGAGGTACTGGTCATAAATGACTGGGGAAAAATTGGGAAGAAAACTTGAAGAAACTTTATTGATAGCAAGTCACTCTTGAACATGACACTTTCACTCCATCACCATGATTGAGTTGGGTTGGGTTATTTCATTCACCGGTCATATCGCCATTGGTCCTTTGTACCATCCATTTTTTGGGTTTAACACTACCAATCCATTTTCAGTGTCACCGATATGTTCAAGAGAAGTTGCTTAGAGAATTCACCAACCTAGCTTATATCTCATCCGCTGCAATACCTTCATGCTTCATTCTTTCATGACCACCACCCTGAACCTTGTATCATCAGAACATTTTCACCTCCACAAAATCATTTGCTCCCTTCCGTGTTTGTAGATGTAGGATTCATTAAGGCCTTCCTACGATGGGTCACTTCTTGTCGACATCAGCTCATTATCCAAGAAGTCGACTTAGGAACAACCTTTTCAGTACTTTGAAGCTTGCATGCCTCAATGGCAAGTTTCTCACTTCCGGTGACAGGTCTACATCAATGATCTTCGACCGAAAGATTTTGCGTGGTGTTCGAGGTCAAGTCCCATATTCACACCACGTGAATTGTACTACAATACCTTGAGGGTCATTGTCATTATCGGTGATTCCTCTCGTGCCTATTAACAATTTACATCATTGGCTGGTAATCAGGCGACGTCTTTCCATGTTCGACGTTAGAGCATCTTTTCACATGGATCGACTTGTACTTCGGGCGAAGATTGAATGAGTTTGAAGACCCCAGATCTAGTTTCATCCATCAAGGCTACGATATATTCAAGAAAATAAAGACATTAAATGTACATCATAGCTACACAGATAATCATCCAAACTAAGGAATGATGGCTCTACCAGAATCATCAGTCTGCCACACAAACAGTTGTTTGTCCTATGTACATGACAATGAATTTATAAAGTTGAGCATGGGAATGCCCGCCTAAGTTAGATCATGAAAATATTATGAAGATAATGTATTTTATTGTATCTTATTACAGGTCACCTTCCAGTTCGAAAAACCTTAGATCCTCATGATAAAGCATTTCACCCGACATGAGAAGATTTACCACCTCATGCTTTAGGGGGCAACTATTATAGACATATTTGGGCACTACAACCCCAATCACATATGTCCATAAACCAAGGGCTTCTAAACCCCTAAAAGTGTTGTTTCATACCCTAAAGGAGCAAGGTTAGCTGATTACATCATCTCCTAGAAGTTCTCCCTGAAAAACTACTTAGAACTGGTCAAAACAAGACCATACAGACTGCTCAGTGCTAAGGGTGTGATGCATCTCACCTGCCACATGTAAAAGGTGTGATGCATACTAAAAATCCCTTCTGTAGGGTGTGATGAGCGAGAGCAGATAAATGGCAGAGGCAGTTGGCTAGGTGGAAACCCAGAGAATCTTCTAGAAACTGCTCATTTGACACTTGCCTCTCTGAATTTGCCCAGGGATGAGTAAGAGATCATGAAATATCTGAGTGGAACCAAGAACTATCAGAGAGATGACACTAATCATAATCCCAGAAGCTGACTCACGCACCTGCAAACATCTATATATGGATCCCTCATCCTAGAGATTCGAAGGCTGGAAATTTGTATTTTGCAAGGAAGTGTTGTTGGTTTCTCTGTGCAACATTGTATTGGTGGGTGATCTAAGCTTTTCATGAGGTGAAGAGGGATTTCATGCTAGGAGGATGGCATTGGGTCATACCAATGGGTTGTAATCCTCTCTTCTATTACTTCTATCAGTAAAGCTATTTCAGTTTTCCTCCATATTATTGGATATCTCTGAATCTTGCATTGATATATACATTTGTATGGTTAATATACATTTGATCTTATATTGTTTATGGTTATAGATCTCTATGCTTGGATGGTATTATGTTGCTTTGACTCTATAGGTGTTCTTTGAAGTGGGACAAGTAAGGAAGGAGTGGCGAAGTTCTGTTGAAGGAGAAAGGAAACAAGCAAGGAGCCAAGCAAAAGACTGAGGTTGGTACTCTTTGCTTCTCTCTCATCTATCTCTCATAAAGGAAAACACAAGTGACTTTAGTTTGTTTGTTTCTAAGATAGCTACTCGTCTTAGTGGGACTAGCAGCTCTGAATGGAAACTAGTTTTCCTGATAACAAAATGGTGACTCCGCTGGGGAGTGAATAACTTTCTTGCTTGTTTCTATTTGTTTGCTTTATAAACTACAGACGGAGCCTGAAGTTAAGCCAACTAACCTTCGAACTGCATTTTCTATGCAAGTGCAAAGTAGATCAATGCTGCTTCAGTCAATCTCCGAGTTTTGTTTATAAACTGAACAACTGACTTGCAAACATCCTAAGTGCCCTAGTGGTAGCTCTAGTAACCTCATTAGATCAGCCCCTATACTTTGTGTTTACTGGCTATCATTAGCTCAACCTAAACCCCTAAACTTAGCTACAAACTGTGAGCAAAAACCAAGCTCAGTCTTGTTCCTGGACCATTGCACTGTCTCCCATTGGCAGTCTGGATGCATCGCACCTCCTGTGTGCTGCAGGTGAGATGCATCCCTGTTTCCCTGTGTTACAGGTGCGATGATCAGATAAGACTGTTTCTGCCTCTAGATTTTGGTTTTTTCTTCATTGTCTTCAACTTTATTTAGTAGTTTTGTTGTCTGTGATCAGTATATCATTGTTGAAACTCCCTTCCTTTGCATTATTCAACCTCCATTGTTTAAAGAATTGTGAATGTTTTTATGTATTTTTCGTCATTTACAGTTCTCTTCTGCAAACAATAGCTTAATCGAACTATCATTTTTTGATTTGAAAGTGTCACAAGTGTCGTTTTCAGTCAAAGAAGTCTAGGCTAGAGACATATTTCGGTGTCGTAAAGCCTGGTAACTATCACTTTCATCATAGGTTGGGTGATTCCTCCTATTTGAGACGACAAGTGCTAGTACAGACTTGTGCTCCCACGTACCGTCGAGTATATATTGGGAGACCACAATAGGCTATATCCTTTATCCTTAGGAAGCTATGTCTACCGCCCTATCGATCGCAATGCACTGAACATAACATTCGAGAAGATTTGACTGCCGTACCGTAAAAATTATTCTGCAGTTTTGCGATTGGTTTGGTAATCCCTCTATCTAGATTTCCATAGTAGTCACTTTCGTTCCTTTTCAGACTCCTTAAAAGAAAAGGTCCATCTGAGCACTTGTCACTTCAGGCTCATTAAAAATAGAAGGTGACTAGAGTCATCTTTAGCTTTTTCTCGACTCTTAAAAATTGAAAAAGCAAGTTGTGTCAAAGCATCATAAAATTTAATTTAATCGGAATAACATCATTGTTCCCTGGTTGGACTTAGGTTGAGAAAATGGAGTCCACCAATCAAGGGTTTCCCTTTGGGGGGGAATCCTAGTCCCTTCTCCTCTTAGGGAGATGTTGGTGCACCTCATATGGCTACATTGTCCCTTCCAGGACTGACAATTGGCCTGCCAGTATGGCTCTTCTCGACCTCTATCGTTCAAAGCACCGTGATTCCTGAGCAATCAAATTAGCAACCAAATAATAATAGAATTACCCCCCAACCTTCTACTTCATTTGTTTCTCCCTTTCCTTCTTCCTCCTCACTTGGTGAAGCTAGTAAAACTAAAAACCAAGTAACTGAGAAGAAGAAGAAAGGGAAGGAGAAGAAGAAGAAGAATCCAACGACAAAAGGGGGCAACCATGCATCGTCTAGCGAAAATCCACACACTACACCATCCAAAACTAAATCTCCATGTGTCATTTGCAAGGGAGACCACTATCTCTGAGATTGTCCTTGCATCCCACGGATCTTAAGGGACTGGTCTCCCCGCTTGCACAATCCAGTGTCCTCAACCTCTGACGATCATGTTGAAACTACACCGTCAACTACTGAAAATGAAGTCAATGGAAAAAAAGGAAGATCTAAAATTCCTTGTAGACTGTGTGAAGGCGATCATGCCATCTGTTATCACTAAACAAATTTCAAAGAAAAGGGGCAAGGTAAGGAAGAATTGGTCTTGGTCACTTTCGTGTTCCTTTCATGCATAAGAAGCACTTGGCAAGCTCAGGGTCAACATACATCAGAGTTTTCAATTTCAACTCAAGCAAGGCAGTTAGCACTCAAGAAGAAGAATGTAGCTTTGTAGCTTTGAGGAAGTCAAAAAGGAAATTGATGTCTACCAACTTTGAGATTGCCCAATTCAAGGAAACATGCAATTGAAAAGGCAAATTTAAGATCTGAAGACACAACTAAGCCAACATGAAGGACATTCTTAACTAAGGAAAATCACATGGCAAGTAAGGTAATCCTAAATTTTGATATAGACTACATTTTGAAGTTTACCTTGAAGAATGGTGTTAAGTTATTTAGTTTTGAACAGCCTCATGTCATATGGAAGAGTAATTACAAGATAAAGAAGCTCAAGACAGTCAAATTTTGGCATTAAAACTGTGTTTTTGAAATTACACAGCAGTTTCGTAGCACACTACGAAACTGCTAAAGATGATGCCTAATGCACAACAGTTTCGTAGCGTGCTATGAAACTGCTGTAGCTGCATGTTATAATTTGGTTGACCAATTGTGAGTGAAAAAGGGAAAATCTTTTTGAAAGCAAGTTTATGAAGAGGATCATTAACAAAGTGTGAGCATCCAGCAAGGGCAAAACAAGCAGAAGAAAGATATATGAACTCTAAGCTTTTTGTTATATAAATGATCACTGCTAGTATTGTCCATGACTTTTCAAACAGTTTTGAAGAGGTTTTTTCATCACACATGTACATGGGAAAGGCTTACAACACATGAAGAACGTGACACTCCAATAGAATTTTGGGTAATTAAAGCAGAACAACATGGTTAATTGGTTTCGAATATCTTTGAGGAAACCAAACGCAAAAAAATAGGGGCAGTTTCCTACTCCTTAGCAGCAGTAAAGGGATAAGACATTAAGGACCAGTAAGGAGCTTCAACATCCACCACAACTAAATTGAAGGAGACCACTTGTCAGAGAACGAGTTTTGATTGTAATAAATACTATCACCCACATGATGTGGAGTTAGACTCCTAATTGTATTAGGTTTCTAGAATTTCTAGTTAGCAGTTAGTGGTATTTAATAGTTAGTTAAAAGTGTTAATAGGTGTCATAATAAGATGAATTCAAGTTCCCCTCATGCTGGAGGAGGAATCTCAGTTATGAAAATGCTCTATATATAGCAGAAGAGCTGATGTACAAAGGGTTGGAAATTATTGAGAAAAGCTCTGAATTTTTGCTTTGTGTCAAGACTCTATTTTCTAGTAATACAGTATTGGCCTTGCTTCCCAGGAATCATAAAGAATTCGATGTTCTGAATGTATTGTGTTTTCTTCTTCCTATTATCTATAGTGTTATCAATGTATGATCACTTAGAAATCACTTACAGTGCTCTAATTTCCTACATACAATTGTAAACTGTGTTGGTCCCCTATGTGTTTGATGTGTTCTACATATGTTGGATTATGAATTACCTGACTTCTATGCAAAGCTAACTTTACTGTCAATATTGAAGCATATCTGATTGTATAAGCCCAATGGATACTTTCTAATTGTGTTTCAACCTTTTTCATTTATCATTTGTTTACTAGAGTTAGCCATCTAATCCATTATCAATGTCATTAATCCTTTTGAGAGAGCCCTCTCAGGTTGAGGAGGATAAGCCTTAGTTTAAAGTAGGTTTGAAATAGTTACTTAATGTCTACCTAATCACAACAGCCTATCAGGGTCTGATTTTGAGATAACACCATCCACCATTGTCCCTTCCTAGATGAAGCTAAAAGAGTCTTGGATAACTATCCTGCTTCACCACTACGGCTTCCTCTTGGATACAAGAAACTCTTGCCGAGTTCACCACTAGTTGAAAATTCGACTGACACACCTTTGTGGTTGGTCGAAGCATCTATCATTGAATATAAGCCCTCTGAGTCCACACAGGATCAAAGTCAACAGGTTGAGATGGCAGTCGACCCAGTCTTGTCTTCAGAAGGTCTACCTTCAGATGATACAGTCACCGAATAGAACGAGAATGACACCATTCAAATTCTTTTCGTCAACACAAAATCCGATGAACATGGGGGCAATCTACCCATTCCTTTACCACAGGAAGGAAGTTTGTCAAAGGTTTACCCAGCCGTTTATTCGGTCCCTCCTCCAAGCAACCTAGTCGTTTCCTTCAATTGGAAGCTACTAGGCAAACCCCGTCTACCATCTAATGTACCATTCTGAATCATAGTGAAAGCTTACAAAATGGTCATGGTCGGTACTATCATAGATGAAGGGGCTTCTATGAGTATCCTTTCCTCAACTGCTTGGAAAGCGCTTGGTTCGCCATCGCTTCTGCCTGAGATTCGAAATATGACAGGCTTCAACGAAGGAACCAATCGACTGTTAGGGATCCTTTCAAGTTTGCCTATAACTTTGAGGAGGAAAACCATCTACCTGAACGTAATGTTAGTCCAAGGACCTTTAGATTACAATCTACTCCTTGGGCATGACTACATTTATAACATGGGATCAATTGTTTCCTCACTCTTTCGAGTGATGTGTTTTCTGCATGAAGGCAGAGTGGTCCATCTCGTAGACCAGCTTTCATTCCTTCATTCACACATAGCTACTAGTCAAGTGCCATCCCTAACTGGTCCTTTTGCACAAAGAATGTCTAATAAATCTCTAGTCCATCCACCTGATGAGTGCGAGTGATTCGGTGATGGTGACTGAAACCCAGGGGGCATGCGCCCTAGTCTACTTCAGCAGAAAAACTTTAGGTATAGGGTAGGTTTCTGCGGAGGATATATGACTAGTCTGACACACCCATCCATTTAGGAAAATGGGATTAGACTGGAATAAGATTCCCTCGTCAAAGTTATGTGAGTGGAGGCGACGCACCATTCACCTTTGTCTATTTCGATGGACATCGCCAAGGAAGTGTTTTGTCTGCGACGCAGATGGAACAATCTTGCTAGTGCAAGAAACTTCCATATGGTGACTTGGAAACTCTACTTTATACCTGGGGGCATGTAAACCTTTTTGCATGCAAGTGAAAAGCGACCATTTATTTTCTTAGTTTGTAGGCTCTTAACCCTTTAGACTCGTAGGCTGGTCGTTCCTAGCTTACATAATGAAAGGCTCCAAAGAAAAGTTGCGAATGGGGCAAGCTCCCTAAAAAATGAACCTACTGACGAGACATCCTTATTATACGACTGGCACGCGCAGTTTTACGCGAAGTTCAAGCTCGTTAAAAAATAAATCTAGCAATGAGCATATGTTCCACCATAGTTTAAGCTCATTAAAAGATGAACCCACCTTCGGTAAATAACCATTGCAATCACATAATTGTCAGCTTTTGAACCTTGGTCATGTTCTTACCATCACCTCTAATTTTTTAGCCAATCATACGCCTCCATTTGATTGTTTACCCCTTTTGAGGAACAATTGTGATGAGTGATTCTATTAGCCACCTTCTTTACACTGTCGTGATTGAAAAGTTCCAAACCTTACCTGGAACCAGCTGCTATTTGAAAACATCACTCGTTCCTCAAAAAACGAGTCTCCTTTAAGCTCTTTTCATCTAACTTGTAAAATGTGAAAAGATTGTCGAGTAATTGGCCTCTCCAGCTTGTTAAAGTGATTGGAAGTGCCATCCCTCCTCTAGATTTTAATTTTTTTGGACCTGAGGGATTATTACACAAAAATATCAAGCACTTGTCTTGTTTAGCTCGTTAAAACTATCGAAAATTCATCCCTTTCATATTATTTTATACTTTTTCGGACTTAAGGGATTATGCTACGAAAAATGATTACTGGAGTTTCCTTTCCGTCTCTTTTTAAACTCTGTAAAATTGAAAAGGACCAAGTTATCCTTGTCGTTAAAATCATCAAAACAATAGCGACGAACTTGTCCATTACAGACAAGAGTGAGTTTCACTAGCACTAGGCTCATTAAAACATAGTGACGGGTTTGCCCGAAGGGAAAATTATATAACAAGCATATGTTATCCTCCTCAAGCTTGACAAAAATAAAGAGGTATTGGTCAGACATGACTGGGAAAAAATGGTTAGCTGGCTTAACTTCAAGCTCCGTCTGTAGTTTATAAAGCAAATAAATACAAACAAGCAAACAAGCTATTCGCGCCCTAACGGAGTCACCATTTTGTTATCAGGAAAACCGCAAAGGCTACATCTAATACATATTTGAGCACTGCAACAACGGTGGATGGCATGATCGCCTTCACACAGCCTTCAAGGAATTTTAGATCTTCCTTTTTTTCCATTGACTTCGTTTTCACTAGTTGACGGTGTACTTTCAACATGATCGTCAGAGGTTGAGGACACCGGATTGTGCAAGCAGGGAGACCAGTCCCTTAAGATCTATGGGATGCAAGGACAATCTCGATGATAGTGGTCTCCCTTGCAAATGACACATGGAGATTTAAGTTTGGATAGTGAAGTGTGTGGATTTCCGCCAGACGATGCATGGTTGCCCCCTTTTGCCATTGGCTTCTTCTTCTTCTTCTCCCTCCCTTTCTTCTTCTTCTTAGTTACTTGGTTTTTAGTTTTACTAGCTTCAACAAGTGAAGAGGAAGAAGGGGAGGGAGAAACAAACGAAGTAGAAGAAATGAAAACTTATAGGAGAAGTGAGGCAATCAAAATAGATGTGGAGCATATTCAATCAAAGAGACAATTTTTATAGATCGAAAGATATATAAGGACATGATGAAACCCCAAAGGAAAAAAAAGTTCATAAAACATGATAATGAGGATAGGGGAAATCGTCGACCAATTGAGTTCCATAAGGGGAACGTTTCCAAAAATTTCAATGGGGGCTCCTTCATTTTGACTTAAAATGAAAGGAGTTGTTGGTGGGCCAACAAATGGTGACTTACTAGGAGAACTAGTTATCTTTGGGTGAGTGATATGAAACCTATATAAATCATAAGATTTTGTGAGATGTTGGTGCTCAAATAACTCGAAAAGCTTCACCTCTGATTTGTATGATTAACAATTGGAAATTTTCAACACGCCCAAATCATTTTCCACCATAGTTTAAAAACAAGGTAAAATAACCTCATAAATGCAATGAGTTTAGGGAAGGACAAGGAAACCAAGTAAATCATAGTTGTCAGATTAACTTTAATACCACAGGCATGGCCACTGCTGCTGGCAGGCATCTATAGCCTCAAAAAGGATGCATTTTAACCTAATGAAATTCCTTTCTCCCACATATTAGATATAGATTCAAAGTCTTCGAGAATATTTACTTTGCTTGTTGATTTAGGAATTAACTGAAGATCATTATCCTATCTTGGTAAATAGCCAACGAAAATGTCATTCATAAGAACTAACAAAGTGAATAAGTTGGCTCGTGATGAGACCTCTTGTCTTTCAGTCTTGCGACTGAAAGCCATTACCATGGCTTGGTGACCAGGAGCGGTAATGTCACTTTTGTTTGGACTCATGATCATGATATTTTGACTCGTAATGAGACCTCCTATCCCTCAGTTAATCCTTATATATAATAAAATATGATTATGATTAACCTTTAATGGGTTACTTAATAGATGGGGAGACAAATTTTCTCCTTAAGAGCAAGGAATGGCATGAATGTTTTTTGTGAATAATCTTTACTGGTTAGTCGTGCTATCCCAAAGCTCATTAACTTATTAAGTGACCTCATCATGTCAATATCCTTCTCTTAGTTAAAGACAAATGTTTTGAACAATGGTGGAATGATTAAGACAAGCATTAATTACAATCCAACAATAAGTTTACAGAATCATAAAATTAACTTAACAAGAAGATTGAGTGTCAGCACAAGTAAACATCTTAACAAAAAAATACTTCCTTAAAGATAAGGTTATTGTTTATGTATAACATAGGGTAAATTGTTTTCCCAATAATCATGCCAAGGAGAACTTGGAAATAGTGACACTCATCCTCATTCAAACTAGGGAGAAGGATTGGGGAAACATATAAATGATATAGAAATATAAAGTGAAAGCATAAAATAGGCCGAAAATAAATAAACATTCGATAATATCATAATCAAATCAAAATTCAAGAATGATAGAAAAGATCAAAGTCTAGGGATAAGTTGAACTTTGAAAGAGTTACATATTGTATCCCATTAATGTTTTTATAATATAAACATGTACTTGGCTTTAAAAAAATTATTTAGCATTGTGTGAGATGTTGATGATTTGACCTCTTATTAAAGAAATCACAAGATCAAAATCTAAATACAAATGAGTAGGTATGATGTTAATTTCAAATCTAAGGAGAGCCATGAAAACAAAAGAGAAGTTTATAAATCATTATTTCACTTTTTACATTCTTGTTTGATAATCTTAGGATAAAAATCTCATTAAACATAATAAACAAGAATACAGAAAGTGAAAGAAATCGAAAGAGAAAAATCTAATAAAACAACAAACTAACTTGATTAACCTATTCTAAGCAAGTTAATGGTTACAACATCTAGTAAAGTCATATTTCCAATGTAACCATTGTATAAGCTCCAATCCTACAAAGAAAAAGAAGTTCTGAATCAATAAAATGGATTGGAGCATTTCAGAATTGAAAATAAATAAACCATACATACTTTTCTGATATTTATTTAGAAATGGAGTAAGTATGATCTTACCATGTTTACAAAATTTTTCAAAATATGAATCCTCAAGCCATTGTGCTATCTTGTCATAAAACTTGAAATGAAAATTATTTCTCTGATAAATTGAATTTGCAAATGAAAAATGTATCATCAAAGGATCCATTGAGGAAATAAAATCGTTGGTTTGATCCTTCCCATAGATTAGATCAATTGATTCAAAATGTGATGATGAAGTATAAAGATTAAATTGAATCAATGGATGATTAGGGAGTGTGGGACCTTCAAATTCAACCAAAGAAGGTGCATGGCTAGAGATTAATGGAATAAATTCATCATATAACACATATCTCTTCCTTATGAATGAAGGAGGATCATGTTTTAGTTCGTAATAATCATCTTTGGTAATAACATCACTTATACTTATAATATTGATCGACTTAGATTCTGATGGCACTATGTAGGATGAATTCGAAAGAGGGAAATGTGTACCAACATTTGAAAACAGATTGGGATATAAGTTGTGAAAAGAATTGGAGATGAGGAAATGAAAAGGTTCCCTTAATCACAATAATTATAATCTAAGGTAATTTCGAAAGATACTTCTTCATTCACCCTATCATGTTTATTATGATTAGGTGATGAATTATCATTTAAATGATTATAAATATTTTCCTCTCATATGTTGAACAAGTCAAAATATTTAAGAACAACTTCATGGAAAGGTACTAGTCTTCCTTGGGAATGTAATGTGATTTGTTGATCTAGATTTATGGATTTCTTTTCCAAAAACGTTTTTACATCCTTAACCTATTCTATTAAAACATTAGAACAATCAAAGATCATAATCTAAATGTTCATTGTCAATTGGATCTAGGAATATATTAGAATAAGAATTAGGTAAACATACATCTTGATCAATAATTAAATTATCCTCCACTTTTTCCTTAGTAGATGGTTGTTCCATAAAGAGACTAGTTTGCTTGTCATTAGGATTGTGTTTAATTGACTCTACCCCTTATGTTTGTTTAGTGGAATTTTGAGGATGTAAATTTTCAAAAGGATCCATCTAAATTCATAAAGAGGACTCATGTTGTGATTTGGTGTTACGATACTTATCTAATATACTAAATGCAACAAAATTTAGTCGACCAATGAAAGGGGAAAAAGTTATATCAACAATGATATCTAATAAAAGAGAAAAATCATTAAGACGAAATTTAAAAAGGAAATGATTAACTTTTGTTGCAACTCTTTCCAAAGATGAATTATCCTCGATTAATAAATACCTTGATTCCTCCCATATATTATTTTGATCATCGGTTTCAAAAGCATCTAAAAACTCTTCAGCAAACTGAAACCAATTAAGTTAGAATTTGGTGGAAAGGTTTCAAACCAATCCTTGGTTCTTCCCATGAATGTGAAAGAGAATAAAGGTTGCACAAAACATTTAGATCAGTAATTTTATACTTGATATGTTTACACCAAAATTTATCTAAATGTTTCAATGCACATATAATTCCTTCACCATCGAACGAGAATTTGGACAAGTGATGATTTATCTCGTGAGGAATGTTTGGAAATACAAAACTAAATGTGTCCTCACACATAGAGGTTTGGGCAAGAGCCATTAATTAGGTGCAACAATAAAACACTAACTCCAAAGAGTTTAGATTTCCTTCTAACTCACCTTCAAGTACATGCAAAATGAAACAAAGAAAAATGAAAATATCTAGAAATAGAGGCTGAAGAATTAAAGGTTTAATAATTTATTTTTCCTCAGACATTCCTAGCGCCAATTTATTGACATGAGTTTTATGCACCCCAGACAACAAGGGAGAAATGACCCAAATCAGAGCTCTTTAATAGCCCTAGTTGTTTGGTGTGGTCATCCTCGATGGGTTTAGAGGCTCCATTGGCCTTCCGCCTCTTCCTTAATAAAAGGAAAAGACAAGAGAAATCCTACACTAAAACTATCCTAAATATATATGAAATGATATATATATATATAGAGAGAGAGAGAGAGAGAGAGAGAGAGTACAATATATTAATTAATCTAAGCTAATGACACTATGTTATAACCACATAAATGCAAGTCTTCAAAGTCTATAAACTAAATCATATCAAACTAAATTCGCTTATATATTGATACATCAAGAAATGTCATCAAATGCAACTATTGTTAGTTTTCGCTAAAGAGAAGGAGAACTCCAATGATCTATGAAGTTTGATACTTATGAATCAAACCAATAAATAAACCAAGAAACATGATAACTCATCAGAAACAATTATATTAAAAACTTCAATTCAATTTATAGAAAATGACACCCTTTACAATCAAAATCCCGGAATCAAATCACAAGGACTCACATCGAAGTGATGTCTAAATCGAAGTGGATGCACAAGGATTCAAACCACTAAAGGATAATACGATTCATATAAACCATTAAAATTGAATTAACAATATCCAAAGAAAATGCAATATTATCTAAGATCTATCCACTAAATCAAATCACCAAATAAAAGTAAGCCATCTTAAAAAAAACCTAAATAAAAGTAAGCAATCTTAAAAAAAAACCTTTAGAAATAAAACTACAAAAAGGTTAAAGAAAAAAGTAATGAAGCGAACATGGAAGAAAAAGACATAAGCCTTATATTAAATGAATCAAATCAAAATAACAAAACACTTACAAACAATCTCCACACTCACAACACAATCTCCACAATCACAACATGTGCAACTTAAGTCTCCTTACTCTCCTCCTACAAATTGATCTCCCTTTTCCCGTTTACATATTTTATAATGATAATTAAAGTCTACACAAGATCTGAAGATGATCTTCCCACACGATTCTCTCAATTTTCTTATTCCAAGAAAAGGAAACTTGAAACTTGGTTCGACAAGCTTCTGCAATATTTGGTTGGAGACCCAATCGAGGGTTCTACTAACTCCTTAGGAAGCTTTTCATAAAGCTTTGCTGACTGAATTTGTTGGCTCCTTTCATAGGAAGTTTTCTTTTTGTCCACCACTCTGAGTGACATATTTTATATGAATTATCGTACCCGAATTGAGAATATCCCTCAAAGACTTTTCATGAAAACATCTATCAGATACCTGCAAATCACCCAGTAAAATAAATAACATCCTTTTTCCACAGCAAATACTATAGAGCATTAAAATTGGAAATTGTTTTAATAGAATAGACAAAATCAAAACAGAACGATATTTATTTTCTTACAAAGGATATCAAATGAGCCATATCAGGGTTCAATATTGGAGATGTTTCTTCAAAATCTGAAATAACCTAAAGTTTTGGCCTTGGCTCGACCTGGAATGATCCTGGGCTTTGCTCGTATCTTGGAATCAAACTGTAAGAAAACCAAATCACACCAAATTTTAACAAAAATACTTCGAAAAGGGGTGTGAAGGATTTGTCTCAAGATGTGACAAAAATTCTCCGTAGTCATGGCGAACAACGCAATCACTGGCTGAAAATCCTTAGATAATCAAGTCACTTTCGTGTACATGAGAACAACCATTCCACGTGGATCAATGCTCTTCATAACGTTGAATTATCAATGTAGTGTAGCAAGCAGTGGGAGGATAGATGTTAGGGTTGGTTTGTTGTTATAATAATGTAGAGTGCATACGTGGCAATTATCGTGAGTCAAACCTCGTCGAGTTATAACACCCTGCAAAAAATAACTTCGTGAATAATTTTTGAAGCAATACATATAAGCGAACTTTCATTGCAAAAAGCTACATCTTATAATATTCCTCCCTTAGTGTCTCCTTGTTGCAATATTACGTGCATGATATATGAAATGCATGCTTAATGCGTTTTAAAATGCATGGAAGCCAGCTAATCAGAAGTCGTGTCAACATTCAGAGTGAGTCATAAGGTGACGTGGAGGGTAATCACGTTTTAAATCAGGACGCTTTGTCGACCAACCAATACTTTATATTTCAAATATAACCAAAGCTTTGAGTTCGATTAATTAAGGCGAAATAACCATTCGATCCTATCACACCTAAGTTATATGTCGTATCCGTCGATGGATAATTATTAAAAGTAAATAATAAGTTCAATGAGTGGCATGAAAATTAGTAATTATTTACAAAATAATATGACATATGATTATTTTTAAAAATAGCAATAAGAAATGCTAAAAATAACGTTGTTATAGATAGTATTTCAAGATATATTCCAATTTTAATTTGTCTTTGAATTAAAATTGAGAATTAAAATTCGAATTTAGTCTCACTAGTTGTTTGAAAAATAATTAATTAATTTATTTTGAGTTAATTAGTTGAAGAAATTCAAACATGAAGTCTTTGTAAAGACATGTAACAGTTATCCCTTTAATTGAGGAAGTTATCCCTTAATTAAGGAGATAAGGATGAGTTGTATTTGAGTTGTAATTAGTTAGCTCAGTTAAATTAGTTCCAAATAGTTTGTGGAACTAATTGTGAATTCAGTCAATTAATGCATGCATGCATGCAACTATTGTTCTCCAGATAACTGAATATCCTCTCATAAATAACTCATGCATGTCAGTTCTGACAAAGACCCAGTTGAGATTAAAGGCAAGGACAGTGTACTATCAGTTTCTAGAATATTCCTATGAGAATATCTCTTGCATGCAGAAGGAATTCATTCCTTGAGGATTGCACAGTTATTACAGAGGTCAAAGCAGTGTGTGAAGTGAGAACACACAGGTTACAGCTGGAGGACCCAGGAGAGACTACGCTTAGGCTTGGAGGATAGAGGAGAAGGCATATGTGTTGTCTATTTTGTCTATGAGCAGTAGTGAGGGATTTTACTGAGAGCTGGATAGCTTCAGAGATAAATCTTTGTGTAATCTTGAGATATTTCTACTTGTATGATAATACAAATAGCGAGGTTTTTAGCTGAGGATTTCCCCAGAGTATTCTTCTGTGTTTCATGTGTAATTGAATCTTTTTTTTTTTTATGTGTTTTGTTTGATCTTGCTCAAAATCAATTAAGCTTCCGCAAGTTTGATTGTAAAAGTAAATTAAGTATTTTGCTTTAGTACATTGCATTATCAGTTTAATCTACAATGAGAACTTATATATGGTATCAGAGCAAAGGTGATCAAAGTGGAGAACAATATACAAAGAAGGGAGAAGTTCGAAGTTTGAAGTTCCTGATTGTAGGTGCAAAATTGATTTTTTATCACATCTCAAAGTTTACCAATGGTGTTCAATGGCTTGAGACTCGAGTATGCCCCTTGGATGGCAGCTCAAATTACATAACATGGAAGGATCGCATGGAAGCGGTATTAGAGGACAATGGTTTGAAGGACTTCATTGATCAAGAAGTCCCCAAGCCAGCAACAGCTAATGCCCAAGAATTGGCGTAATGGAAGAAATGTGTGGCGAGAGTGAGGAGGATTCTTCTGGAGGGAGTTCAAGACCATATTGTCTTGAGGCTCCATGGAAAGGAGACTCTGTTTTCAATGTGGAAGACATTGAAGGATCTATATCAGAACA